>CAXKVY010014077.1:0-30176 GCA_964058915.1 Tetropium fuscum
AGCCTTTCTCGAAGTAACCTAACATACTCCCTCCGAGCAAGAGACTTATTCTTGTTGCACTGAATATAAATTTCAAGTAACTCTTTTCACTCTTCCAATGAATATACCATTTTCAAAATAACTTGCTTCTTTACGAACACTACGTATTTTTTACGCTAATATCTAAGAGAGTGCACTACTATCTCACAAAAACCTGGATGACATTTGTCAACAAATAAACAATGCAAATATACATTGTTTCCAGAGGTATCTTGATGTTCTTATTTTATAACACTCGGAGTAGTTTCCAGAAACACCAAAACACTTTCACTTCGCTCGACGCGCGTTTCGCCAACCAAGGTGGCATCATCTGGAGACGATTAAAAACTGTATTATAGTGTTATAGTTACATCAAAGGTTCCAGCCCTATCCAGTAGTTCTTATTTTATAATTGACACCCGTAATGTGATAAGTTTTTAGTAATATGTCATGAACAGGTGGAGTGATTATATAACAATTACACATTTTTGGATTCAGGAAATTAAGGACATTATTTTGGTCTAAAAATATACGGGGTGTTGCATTTAAAAAAATCATGTTTTATTTTCCACCCTGTATATTTTACAAGATCTTTAATATCTGTTCTCAGATTATAAAACTTCATCAAAAACCGTGTCTAATCCTTTTTTGAATGAGTTAAATCGGTAAAGGATAAGTGAGATAAGGGGGTGTTAATGTTAAGAGACTTACCCTGTACTTTACTTTGGATTCTAATTTCATGACAGTTCATGACAGACTATAAACTACAACAGTTGTTTTTTGGTTATGTTCACTCATTTACAGAGTAGTGCATTGGGAAGAGGGTTTAATGCCTGATATTTGCCGGATATTCGGATCCGGCGATTAGTATTTGATTGTATTATTTTTACATATTGTTGGTAGAATTCACACTCAGCAAATACTATCCTCTGTGCGCCCATGAGTTTTTAACTTGGCAAATTCTTCGCACTCTTCACCAACCGCGTAAAAGATATGTTCATTTCTGTAAGTACTTTACTAGCTTACACTTTTATGATGTCGATGATATGTAACACCTCTCCTCTTTAATTACATTACCTTAATTAAAGGGCCTCTCATCCAGGAGATGTGACGTAATGAATTTTTTCTTTGTTACCTATCGGCTGCTCAGTTGAGTACGGAGGTCGCGGATAAGTGGATTTGCTAGAGGCTGCACTTAGATACCTTTAGATATATCATCAAAAAAATCACAGCTTGACAATGACCGGCTTGATCTACTTCTACTTAAAATTTTCTATAAAAATACTTGGGCGCCAGGTCAAGAGTACTTTAATAGTACAGAAGACCGCAGAAATGATCAGCCAATAATTATCAGCTGTGACCCATCTTGTGACTCAGACTTTTCCCAGAGAAATGAAAGAATAAGATTTTTTTAAAAACAATATATTACAAAAATATACTTAGTACCAGTAGATGGTTCACAGTGATCTTAACTTAAAATTAAAATTTACAATTGATTGCCTTAGGGGCGTTAAAAAGACTCTACTTGATTAGGTAGCCTGAAGGGCTTAAGGTTAAAACAATAAAAAAATGTTCACTCTTGACACAAGGTCAAGTCGAGAAATTTATCATTTACAGCAAAAGTGAATTGTAAACCTTGGTAAAGTAAAGTGGAAATATTCTTTAAGACCTGGTAATTCCTAGGGGCAATTAATTATTCAAAAATACCTTTTCTCTTCTCTGGAGATCCCCTCGTGAATGAGCTTGGCCTCCTAGGATCCTAGGCTAAAGCTTCGGCTTGGTGGTCCAGCTGAGCCGAGACATTGCCTCTAAGGGTGATGTATACCGCAATGGGTGGAATGTGCCGGCTGCAGGAGGAGGTATCTTCCAGTCTAACGCTCAGGAATCGGTAATAATGGTCTCTGCTCACCACAGGAATTGATTCTCGGTCATGAGGTGTGGAAGAAAAATTTACCAGTATCAGGTTTTACAAATTTGGACAAAAAAATATATGTATAAATTCCCGCTTGAACCGAATATCAAGAGTGAAATTTATACTAAAATGAATTTAAATAAAGTAACTAGATTAATAGTTCAAAAATATGAGTTTTAAATATAATAAAAATACTGTAAAGTTAAATGTTGCAATTAAATTTTGATTGAATTCCCAAAACTTGAGATTAAACTTTATCAAAGTAAAAAGAATAAAATTATCAACACAGGAATGTGGTATGCAAATTGTCACGATGATTAAATAAAAAAATGAAATAAATTGAAACAAATGCCGCTCCTTGCCGATGCCAAATATAAGCAAATACCCACGGCTTACACCGTCGAAGTAATACCTTTAAAAAACTAAAAATTTTGCTACCATTCGGTAAAACAGTAGCAGTTACTCAAAATCACCAGGTAGGTAGTCCAAAATCAAATCAAAATCAAATTTAAATTAAATATATATATATATATATATATATATATTTAATTCAATAAAAAATAAAGTGGTAATCATATGCCAAAATAGAAAAAAATATATATGTGGCTTTTGTACCCCCAGGTCACATATATATATATATATATATATATATATATATATATATATATATATATATATATATATATATATGTATATATATATATATATATATATATATATATATATAAATATATATATATATTCGTCTTTCCGCTTATACACACCAATTTCGTTATATTATACTGACGTTCCCAGACCAAAGTCGACGTCTCCAGGCCCGGTCCCGGGTCTGTCAAGGTTTTGCCTTATATTACGATAGAAGAGGATAGGGAGATGGTGAGGACAAAATTTTAGAAGGGCCTGTTAAGAAGGTTTTATATGTCATTATATGCAGTTTTAGTTCCAGTCCCAATAGGGTAGGGGGCGTGCACGTCAATTCTGTATGTTGTATGTAAAATCTGAGAGTTGCAACTTGTTATACCAACGCCAACAGACCCGAAATCTGACAACTCTGTATGGGTCTAAGGAAGTTGGTAAAATACAAAAAATTCGTCGATAGTATATAAATATTATATTACCAAATCTGTAATAATTTATGTCGAATATGAAATTAAAGTAGATATGATTCTGTTTTTGATTAAATTTTAATGTGTTAAGTATAAACATAAACAGACTTCTTAGTGGAAGGTTTGAGTATATCACAGTGGTTATAGTATTTAGGTATGTGCAATTTTATTTTGATATTGTAGAAAAGTTGGCGGAAGGCCATTAGTATAGAAGATTGAAGTAAAATAATATTAATTATAGTATCATATCGAATTGTATTTAATATTTTGTTATTAGACTGTAATTCAGTATTAAATATATTAAAATTAAATAAATTACAATGAAAATATTCATTATTTAGTGCTCACTTGCATCATTTTATTTGAATAAAAAACTATTTTAGAGATTAAATATAAATATGTATTAATACAAAAGTACAACTCAGATATTTTATTTATTTATATTCATATTGTACATAAACATTATTTTGCACGGTACGTATTAAATACTAGAGTCTTGATTCTCAGCCAGTCAGATACGTCAAATTTATCTTGGTGTGTGGATATTAAATTTAGGCACTCTTGTTTTTTAGGCGGCCTTTTTTCCATTATGTGTTTTTTAAAGAAAGATAACACAACTTGTTTTTCGATCTTTGTCCATCTCTTTCTCCCCTTTTCTACATTAAATTTGTCATTAATTTTTTTTACGGGAACATGCTTTGAAGTGGATGGTATTTCTTCAATACCATTAAGCACTGATGTTTCCGCAAAGTTATTGTTCGCCTCTAATTGGATATTAAGCTGCAAGGACTTTTCGAAGTTTTCTTCTGGCGGCCCTGCTTCTGATATTTTGTCTAGATTTAGGACATCATCGGTTATTTCTATGTCTGCCAGTGATTTGCCTTTAAATTCATTACCCTTCCCCGCATTTAATAGAAGTAATAGTTTTGCCACTTTAGCTGTCTGATACAAATCTTCTGAAAGTCTGAAATAAATTTAAATTGATTATTTATTACATAACAATACAAATTTTATTAGAAAAATTTTTTTTATTATACCGACATCATAATTCTTATTTAAAAAAAACTAAAAAGCGTACATAAACACATTAAAGCACCCCGTGTTTTAAAGATTGCTGGGCAACAACTGCAATTAACTAAATATTTTATTTGTCAAATTATGTCATATTTATTTGCTAAGTTAAATAAAGCGGCCTACTTTGTATAAATGTATTAAATTTGACGAAAATTGTATTGATTTTATTTTAATTCGTGGCTTTATTTAGCCCAAAAGCTGATGCATGTATAATAAAAAATAGCGTTTAATACACATAAGTGCTTTAAAGGCTTACTTAGAAACTTGTATCATAATACATATACTATTTTTCTACAACTACATTAAAAATCTCGCTATTTGTCGCAACTTTCTATCACAATCAAGAATGATTTATTTTGCGCTATTAATACACAAGTAACTAAACACTATGTTAAAATGTAAATATCTTAAAGTTTTTAATAGTGATCACACCTGTAAAATTCCAAGTGAGTCTTTTCAGTGTGTCCCATAAATTTTGCAATTTGATGCATCTCATCTTTTTCTAGACTCATAATTTGTAAAATGGTGGCAATCTGTTTTCGGAATCTGGTACTGGTCAATAGTTCTGGATGTTTGGCACCACAGTCCTTTGATAGTTTTCTTAATACAGAAGTTCCAGCCATCCATCTGTCCGAGTGAGGACTGGCAAAAATGTATTTATTTGTTTTAGGTACAATATCCGTTGTTCTTCGAATATGTATTAAATAATCCGTAAATTTTTCTAATCGCCGTGTGAATAAAATTGGAACGGGCTTACTTCCCTTTCCAAACACTACTACACGTTTAAATGAACTACTCATGCTCTTTTCAAATTCTGTAAGGCAAGACAATAATTCATCTTGATTTACTACAGAGAATGTTTGTTCATAGGTTTGTATATCTAAATATTGTATTTCTCCGATTCTTTTACGGTTAAAAATTAAAAGCAATGCCAAAGTACACTGAGCTAACGTTCGATAATTTTCTAGAATATTTTCTGTATTTAATAACGATTGATATGCATTTTCCGCCATTGTTGAAGTAAACAAATTAAACGTTTTTACGTCCTCGGTTAATGGCAAAAGTTGTGGTCTTGCAACTTTTTTCTCATACAATACTTTGTTGGCTAAGCTTGAAACGTCATTACACCAATGCGATACAATCATATCTCGCAATGCATTAATTTCAATCAATTTCTCATTTCGGTTTTTATTAAAATCAAATAAAGGGTTTTTTGTAATAATGGCCTTTTTGGCAACATCACACATAAATTTTAGATCAGTGCCCATGTGAAGTCCTAGCGATGGAGATTTAAAAGTTAGATTTTCCGGGTCAAATCCAGCAATTGCTTTCGTTGCGGCAATAATATAATCGTACATTTCTGGTTTTAGAATGTCCATAAAAGTAGAGACTGTTGTCGATTTTGTTAAAGTTATTTTAAGCTTTGCCATTTTACGCATTTTCTGTGAAACTGCAACAATTATTTGTCGTCTTTTATGTTTTCCTAGAAGTGATTCTCCATACAAGCATATCAAAGAATCAGATCTAGTAGCTAACCCAATATTATCAGCTCTCATCATATTAAACACTTGCAAAATTCGGCTCTTGTTTATAAAATTACCCAGCAAACCTGTGGCCACCAAAAATGTTTGTGATTCCGATCGATAGTAATGTCTGGATTTTATGTTCAAGTTTTCTTGTTTAGATTTACATATCTTTCGATGCCTCCAAAGATAAGAATTTTTAAAATTGCCAAAGCAGTTTACACATATTGAGTAATTTTCTTTGTTATTTTCATCCTCCTCATTAAATGGAATTTTACGTGTTGGTTTAATTATATTTTTTTCTTTTCGTAGCATGAAATTTCCTTTTCGCCTTAATAACACAATGGCAGATCTCCTGTCGTTACTTTTAAGTGGCATATCTAAAATCCTTTTTACTGTTTCTTCTTCGGAATGATGACGAAACAAATGTCTTGAAAAATGACCTACTTGCTCGAAACAAAATGGGCATAAGTCTTTGTCGCCAGAAAATGGGCAAAGTGTGAATAAGTTTGATGGAGTACTTGCACTAACCTAAAATAAGCAAGTGAGATAAATACATATATTAAATTTTGCTATTTTAAATGAAATTCGTAGTCTAAACTTAAATAACCACATAAAGCAAACTGATTTTTAGGGCACAGTTGGCAGTCCATTTTAATAATTTAAAATGGATAATAAGTTAAACAGTTTTAATTAGATCCTGACCAGGTCAACGTTGTTGAAGAAAGGCGAAATGTCAAATGTAAACTCAGAAAAGCATTTTGGTTTTACAATAATTTAATTATCTAATTTGCCACTAAAGGAATTAGCAGAACGCAGAACCAAAAAATAAAAGTAAAAATTTGTGTTACATTTCACATTTTACTTCTTACTGCCTTTATTTCAAAACAGTTGGAACTTTGATAAATGTTTATGTAAAATACTACTTAGTAAGTTATTCTTTTTGAAAATTATCACAATTCATTTAAGCTAACATTTACAAAAAATCACCTTAACGCCACTTTTCTCGCTTGTTTTCGGTTCATTTTCTGTTTGAAGGGAGGGAATTACAATATGATTATCGTCATTAGAATTAGATTTGAACCGTTTTAATTTTTTTTTTGGTTCAGATCCATTTTCTGATGATACTAAATATTCATTATTATAGTTATAGTCTTGACCATTAAACTTCTGAAGAACAAAATTATTATGTATTGTTTTGTTGGTGATCTTTTTTATTTGAGGTTTCACACATGTCTGTGTATTTTCTGAATCGTTGTCTGAAAAGGATGAATGGCTGCTTTCTGATGGTATGTAATCACTACCCGATGATATGAAGTCAGTAAAGGTTTGCTCAGAGTATTGATCATTACATATTTTTTGCTGATCTTTATCTTCTTTATCATCAGTCACCTTTAAAAAAATTAAACATTAATATGACAATTTGAAAAGGAAATCGAGATTGCTAAACTTCCATTAAAATAGATCACAAACTATATTTTCTCACCTGAACGTCTGAATCTGTGGGTATGTCGTTAAATAGGCTTTTCTTTACTTTTTCTCGGTCTTCACTAATTTTATTTAAAAATGGCTCAATATTATCATTATTATTTTGAGGAGATGACGGTAAACTACTCAAAAAACACTCTATTTTTTCTTGTAGTGTTATAATAGGTGATGGATCAATTAGCTAAAATAAAATAACAATGGAGTACTCATTTAATAATACCTAATATTTAAAATGTTTTGCTTCCCGCTAAGTGACAAAAAATATTATATTGTAATTTTTTGTTTTGTTTATACATATATCATTTAATACTAACCGAAGAAATTAATTTAGTGGCAATTGGTATATCTAAAAAAATATTTTGGTTGCGATCTTTAAATTCATTTGTAGTCTGTTTATCAATTGCCAACTTTGACGATCCACGTTCGGAACTAATTGATGGAGAAATATACTCAGTTGCATTTTCTCCTATAGAGTTATGTTGGGCATTGACGGGCGGGGAAATGTGGTCAGGTTCCTGTTCTCCTGTAGTGAGTTTATCAATACCCAAATTTAAGGATTTATGTCCAAAACCGATTGATGAAGAAATGTACTCAGTTTCATATTCTCTTATAGATCCATGTTCGGAACCGACTGATGGAGAAATGTAGTCAGTTTCATTTTCGTCCATAGAGTCTTCATTATGAGTGCATTTTAAAGATCCACGTTCAGAACTGACTGTCCGAGAAATGTATTGAGTTTCAGAAATGCTGTTGTCTGTAAACCAACAAAATTTTTTTTCCTCTGCTTTAAAGATCCACGTTCAGAACTGACTGTCCGAGAAATGTATTGAGTTTTAGAATTGAACAATAATTTTTTTTGCTCTGCTCTTAAACTTTATTTTCATTAAATGTTTTCAAAATTTGATATAAAGGCATTTCAGACAGTTAAAAAATCTTAAAGTGACTTAAGTACTAAAATAAAATATTTTTAATTTTCTGAAGTTCTCTAGACATCGCGCGAGTAAATCGTACATTCCAGGTCCGTATCTAGCGTATCATACATCTACAATATAGCTAAAAATAGAAGTTTTGTTGTTTTTAAAATGCACTGTAAGTTCTTTTTAAAACGCACTGTAGAGATGCATCTTTAGTTGAAGATGAAGATTTTTAGTAAATTTTGTTTAATATTTAATTTACCTCTAATGAAATATATGTTTTTTTTCAATATTTTTATTTTTGTTAATTTTTATAAAGTTTGTTAATGATGTTAATGCTTTATAGATGATTTTTTTTATTTATTTATTACCTGGATATGCAAACTGGCAGGATATTCCCAAGCTTAAAATCATTTTTAAAGATAAATATAGCTAATAGTATTCATAAAAAATAACTGCTAATTACGTAAATGCCACAGATATGATAAAAATACAATAAAGCTTAAGTAGTGTTATTGTAGTTTTAAAATATTGGTCAGAACTTGTGAAATCGAATTAATTTTTTTTTTATTTTTTTACAAATTTTTTTATAAAATTTTTAAAAATTTTATAAAATTTTTTTATTTATTTTCAAAAGGCTGTAGAGAGGGCTTTGCAATTACTCGAATTTATGCTATATACCTGTACCATTGGATAGGGAGTTTTATGCTCTACGAAAAATGTATCTTGAAGTTTTGTCGAGAAGTTAACGTTTTTGAGAAAATCGCAAAAAAAATATCTTATTGGGGGTGGTTTTGGGGTAGTTTGGCTCGGGGAATCACTGGTGACTAAGTCATATAAAAGTATCCCCTAGGGAACGCAATCATGCTTAAATCAGCTTGTCCCAAATTAGTTTTCAGTTGGGCTTAAAATTCACTTAATTTTATTGGACTACTAGGTATATGAAGACATCTGCAGAAGATACAATTTATACATATACATGTAATACATTTATTACATATAACATATTTGGACTCCATCGCATTGCAGAAACTGTCTAGAAAATGTTATATAGGTAGTATGCAGTGCTGTATGTTCAGTGAAATATTAAATATTGCTGCTACTAATTTATTAGTGCTACTGTTTTGGTTACTACCAAATAGCTAAATAAAAGATAATATATATCATTTATCATATATTTAGCGCGGTGTCCTCGATGCGCCCCTGGCATGATTTACTCGCGGCCGTTAGTTATCTCACTATAAGTACTTAACTTCTTAAACTAATAATAAAAAAACTAACAATCCGTAAATAAAGTACCTATTAAGTTTTTAAAGTATAGGTACACGTTTTATAATGAAACATAGACATAACATAACATTATAATATATAAATGAAAAATGAAAGCTTGAGATGCTGTATTTAAATTTTTATCAGTTCACCTACCTTTTTTAGATGTTTTTATCATTTGAAGAATTCTGGCACTACGGGTCAACATTTTTTCACAAAATAAAGTAACATTTAAAGTCGATGTCGAAGCTTGTTAAAGTCGTTATCACTTGTACATAACCTACTTGAAGACTATTTACGCGGGAAGCACATTATCGTTATGCCGCAGGCCACAGAGAGGTACTCTGTAGTTATGCGTAGAGAACTAAAATATGTGGCAACGTGGCTGGGACGGACGGCGTCGGGAATACGCGATATTTTATATACAGCGGGACTGACAAGACTGTGTTGTAAGAAGGGTTTGCTAACGTTGATAAAATGTTTTTTTTTCCAAAAGTTTGTTTAATTCTACCCCTCTCGTGTTGTCAAGTATTGTAATGTTAAAATGTTTGTATAAGTAACATATATATTCCCGAAATGTTAATATTTCAAGTGGGTCTGTGGTGGTCTGTAAAGTGGCACGGGTCTGGCAAAGATAGAAAAACCAATATATATATATATATATATATATATATATATATATATATATATATATATATATATATATATATATATATATATATATATATATATATATATATATATATATATATATATATATGTTATATAGCTAGAATATTACAATATTACGTTAGTTATTCCAGACGTGATAAATATAATAAGTAAAAGTAATCTGATATTTCTTATCTAAAGCGATAACAACTTCCTTTGGTCAAATATCACAAAGCATTCCCATGTGAAATGCAACCATTGCATTTAGTTCTTAGAATGCTTATGCTTATGCTATTTATATATATATATATATATATATAAATATATATATATATATATATATATATATATATATATATATATATATATATATATATATATATATATATTGTGAAAAGTAATCTTGGGTTTGTAGCATTTCATTACATAGAAATAAGCAACTAGACGAATAAGAAAGAAAACACACTTACCAGTACTATATCTGGACACATATACACATATGGAATAGCAAAGAATTTCAAAGCTAATATATATATATATATATATATATATATATATATATATATATATATATATATATATATATATATATATATATATATATATATATATATATATATATGTTATATAGCTAGAATATTACAATATTACGTTAGTTATTCCAGACGTGATAAATATAATAAGTAAAAGTAATCTGATATTTCTTATCTAAAGCGATAACAACTTCCTTTGGTCAAATATCACAAAGCATTCCCATGTGAAATGCAACCATTGCATTTAGTTCTTAGAATGCTTATGCTTGCGTTGGCTTTACTGACCTTATAAATACAAGTAAAAGACGCCTTACAAAAACACTTGTTAATATACCTCAGACACGTTAGTATAACTCGCTGAGAGCAAGTCGTCTATAAAATTATTCAATTGTAACAATCACTTTAAATTTATTTGTGTAACTAATAAATGTTTTTTAAAACGTGAAATCATCATTTACTAATATAATATATATATATATATATATATATATATATATATATATATATATATATATATATATATATATATATATATATATATATATATATATATATATATATATATATATATATATATATATATATATATTATATTAGTAAATGATGATTTCACGTTTTAAAAAACATTTATTAGTTACACAAATAAATTTAAAGTGATTGTTACAATTGAATAATTTTATAGACGACTTGCTCTCAGCGAGTTATACTAACGTGTCTGAGGTATATTAACAAGTGTTTTTGTAAGGCGTCTTTTACTTGTATTTATAAGGTCAGTAAAGCCAACGCAAGCATAAGCATTCTAAGAACTAAATGCAATGGTTGCATTTCACATGGGAATGCTTTGTGATATTTGACCAAAGGAAGTTGTTATCGCTTTAGATAAGAAATATCAGATTACTTTTACTTATTATATTTATCACGTCTGGAATAACTAACGTAATATTGTAATATTCTAGCTATATAACATATATATATATATATATATATATATATATATATATATATATATATATATATATATATATATATATATATATATATATATATATATATATATATATATATATATATATATATATATATATATATATATATAATATATATATATATATATATATATATATATATATATATATATATATTTATATATATATATATATATATATATATATATATATATATATATATATATATATATATATATATATATATATATATATATATATATATATAAATGATAATAAAATATAAAAGACTATACCTGGTAACTTTGATTCACTGCACTGTTATAACCAAGATATATCTTCGAGTTCGTAAGGTCGACAGACTAAAGAGTGAAGCCGGCAGAAAAGGAAAGGGATGAATTTTTGGCGATCTCGCGTATAAATGTGCGTGCTTGTAGCGGGGGAAAAGTAGGGGCAACCGTAGATGGTGAGTCGCGGTAAATTTCTACCAGGTCGCGCGGTTTTATTTGATATAAGAATTCAAACATTTGCCACAAAACGGAACGGAATTTATTTACGTTACAGATATTATTATATTATTTAGTTAAAAAGTAGTATTGAAGCTTGCCACTCTTTAACGTCAAAAGTAATAATGTACAGCAACTCACAGAATAATACACACATTTTTCATGATACTAAGATTAGTATATATCATGCACATTTTTAGCATAGATTAGGGATATTTTTAGGTTATAATAAACAGCTGATAAATTCTCGATTTTGATTCAAAGCAAAAAATTCTCATCAAAAAATAAAAATACCTTCTTACACCTTAATACCTTAATACTTACATTAAAAGTGTGTAAATTAATACCACTATTTCCTATGTCACTATTTAATAATATCATAATCACTAATATCACTATTTTCAGTCACTTTCAACTTCATTTATCGAATTTCCAGGTAACAGAAAATGGAGTTGACAATTTATCAGAGTATGGTACTTCCTCGTTCAGAAGGAATGATATACATGTAAATTTAGACAGTACGAATCAAGAAATAGATTCACTGAAAGACCAACAGATGGCGTTGATGCAACTCCAACAAAAAGCCGAGAATAAGCTGAGATGCGCAAGACAAATTCAAGGGAAATTACTCACCGCACAATGTAAGTCTATTTGTCGAAATTTTACGTAGAAATTGTGGCTTTATTAAGCCACGTCGTTATTAATCTGTCTCTTTAGATGGAAATGATGTGAACACGAGCAACCGCAAAGGGATGAAAAACTATTCAGATTTCGACGCTGCTATTAAGGAACTAGAAGAGAGAGCGAAAAGACTGGGACCGCCACAGTTATCGGCCCAAAGCACGCAGGAGAATATCATGGCGAAGGTGGAGAGTTTACACAATCAGATCGTCAGCATGCACAACGCGAATGACGAGAGGGAACAGTTGATCGAGACTTTGGATAATCGCGACGCCGAGTTAAAGACCCAACACACCGAATTGCAAAATAAATTGGTCGAGTTGCAGAATAAGAAAATGCAAGTCGATCAGCTCGTGGCTCAGCTACACTCTTTCGGGGATGAGGAGGAACAGGAAGACGTTGGTATGCTAAAATCATTGCGTTAATTATTATTAATATTAATATGTGCAGTTGCGTGTTCATATTTTATCTTTGCCTGAAATATCTACCCAAATTGAAGGGTTGTAATTTTTAACATTGGAAATGTTTATGTTTTTATATTTGGGCCAAGTTAGAGGTTTTCGTTGAAATTAATTTAGGATGAACTGATAAAATATCGAGTTTTTTAATCTAATTTGTAGTATATACAAGATGAGTAGGTTCCTATAATGAATTATGATAGCACCGCCAAAGGAAAATGAAATCATAAATCACTAAATATTATATTTTCTTTAAATAAAAAAAATTATATAATTATTGCCTACTAAGAAAGAAACAGTACAATGTAATGAGAAATATTAGATCACTTTATATATTAAATTAATACACTGTTGTTTTTAATAAGTCGTTAAATATAATGATACCACGCATATTTTTAATATTCCAACGTTCACACCCTCGCATATCTAGTGAATCAGCATTAATGTTTACAAACAAAATTGACCCAGTCAGGTGGTAGTTCAGCCTCTACGAAACCACGAGGCGTCCGGTGACAGAATTATGGGGCACTTAGGCTTAGGACATGTTTATCCCAAATAACTCGATAATAGAAATAATATAATTTAAGTAGTAATACCGTTAATTTTACTTGCCTAAAAAATGGCAACGACGTCGAAAAAAGTCATATTTTTTATACGGGGTGGTCACAAATTACAAAATCTCAAAATAATTTTAGTTTTCGGGAAAACGCTATTATTTATTTAATAGTTTTTGCTTGCCTAAAGTAATGTCGACAACAATTATGTTTATTATACTGGGTAGTCAAAAATTACAAAAAGAGTAAAGTTTGTACTTTTTGATCACCATGTATAACATTTTACATTGTCGAGAAAATGTTACTGCCTATAAAAGTTTTTATTTGTCCAAAAAATTAGTAATGATGTCGACGAAAATCATATTTTTTATACGGGGTGGTCACAAATTACAAAATCTTAAAAAATTTTGACTTTTCGGGAAAACGCTATTATTTATAAATGTTTTTGCTTGCCTAAAAGCCTAAAGCCGACAAGAATTATGTTTATTCTCGGGAGTGGACAAAAATTACAAAATCTTAAAATTCGGCAGGAGCAAATTTTCGCAGGAGCGATTTTTAACGATTTTTTGGGAATAAATAATTTATTTTTAAATTTTTTGACAATGATCTTTTTCAGTTAGTAGAGAGCTACACTTTCACCAAGTTTCGTGAAAAAATGGATTTGTTGTCACGAAGATATGAGGGTTTCAAAAAATTTTTAACAATTTCTTGCAAATAAATAATTTATTTTTAAATTTTTTGATATCGAAGTATTTGAAACTCGAAAGGATCGGTATATTATGTTTCATATATGATATCATTTCCAATGTCTCCGATAGTTGCAAGGATTATGAAATCTGTGAATTTTTTTTAAATGGAATGCGCTAATTATTCTGAGCGGATATAATACACATAGTCCAGGCATATTAGGATTTCATCTCAGAATGAGAGATAGTCGGCAATAAACTTGTATATACCTTTATTTTGGTACCCTAACACTTGTCTCAAAACCTACCTATCGTAGGGTGTCCGCGTCTAAAGGATATCCCAAGGTCAAAGGTAAGAAAATCGATGTTTTTTACACATTTATTGTAAATATGTCGTTTCCTATGGGTTTTATGCTATTTATATTTATTATAAATATTGTAGAGGATTAATTTCTCTACAATATTTTTCCCGTACTGTAATCCCGACCTTTTTCCCTTTTCCCAACCTGTAATCCCGAAATTTTTCTCTACTTAAAAAGTAATTAAAGTATTTCCCTTAATGACTTTATAATTACACGAGTAGGTAAGTGTTTTTAAATGAATAAATACTGAATTATTAAAAAAAATATATGGAATATAATGTAATAGTTGCAAAAAACATAAAAAATGCAAATTATTTAGAATTATATATTTATCAATAATTTATAAACTTTATACAGTATGTTTTTAATCGGGATTACAGGTTGACCTCGAGTGATACTCTAAATAGTTAAACACGGCGCGCGCTCTGCCCGCTATCTCGGGAATGGTTCAAGATATAAAAAAAAATGTTTAAACAAAAATTGTAGAGAATCTACTCCTCTATAATATTTATAATGAATATAAATAGCATAAAACCCATAGGAAACGAGATATTTGCAATAAAAGTGTAAAAAAATCGATTTTTTGACCCTTGAACTTGGGATATCTTTAGACGCGGACACCCAATAACCCTCTAATAAAGGCAAAGTGCTTACTTTAAGTGCCTATATGTTGCACTGTATTTAGAATGTAAACAAATTAGAAAGTAAACAAAATAAAGTAGCTTTCTCATTAGTCAATTATCAAATCAAATTGGCGGCAAAAAGTCATTAAGAAGCAAGCAACTAACAACTCTCAATTGTAATTTGGCAACCCTGTCAACGATGTTTTGTTTTGGGTTTTAGTATAGTACGCCGCCACGCGCCAACAACAACACCTCTAGAGGGGGTTTTTGTTGTTGCACGCGCGCTTGCCTAGTTCCTAATCGATTCCTGATCTTTTTTAACGGTTTATTTGTTGCGGTATTAGGTATATCATAATGCCCCAAAAGTATTGTGTTCCCGGTTGTACAAGAAATTGCGATTAACCAGCAGGAAAGTTCGGGTGTTTCGTTTTCCCAGAGACGAAGAGTATCGCAGAAAATGGGCTAACATCTTGGGCTATAATATATTATTGTATGCACAATAATTCTTCTATGACATTCATAAATAATTTATATAATATTTATATAGTATTGTGGAATATGATAGTTTAATTGAATATTGAGAAATTTGAGGTGGTGTTCCAAATGTGGTGTTCCAAAAACTTTACAAATCTCCTGATATGCTGTTTCTGATCACTCGAATTCTGTTTCGACTCTTCTTTGTACGAGACTCCTGATCAGCCTGTACATTCTTTTTAGTATTTACATATGAAGCTACTGCAAAATTGTTATACGCCACACCAATGCCAAATCTGTCTGGTAATATTATTAACCTTTTTGAATCTTACATTTCTCAGTTTTTCCCATCAGGTAGTTCTGAAAAGTAGAACTGACCACTCAATATATTTTATTTATTATAATATTACATATTTGTAAAACGGTATGAGTATATTCACAAAATTTCTATGGCCAATGTATTTCCAGATATTTGTCACATGTTTTTGGCTTTAGCGACATATCATAATTTTTCACACCATCTTTGCGAGGGTTGAGTTAGATAGAAAATAGGAAAAAGTTTGTGGAACTTTAATGTAGAATTTTATACCATATATGTAGATACACAGATGTAGAATTTTATACCGGATATTTTGGTTCCATTTTTTCCATTTTCCCCGTCAGAGAAACAGTTTTTGAGAAAAATTTAAAAAACTAGCATGAGGTCACATTAGAGGGTGGTTTCTGAAGCAAGATAAGAGAGGATAAAGCACCGCCCGGATAGGCGGGAACTCTGTTGATCTGTATTTAATTTACATGTAAGGAATTGGTACCCGAATTTTTAGAACTATAAATTATTTCTCCTAAAAAACATAATTTACTGTGACAAAAAATAATGAATGTAATAATATCTTCCCTGTTATCTAATGACATGATGGTTTTAAACCAGTTTTGATATCGATATTTGGGAAATTGATGATTTATTCAGTTAGAAAAAAGTAAATATGTTGTAGACCAGGGCTTTGAAAATGGTAAAAGGTGAAAAAAACTAATAGTAGGTTGAAACCCATTGGAAAAGGAAGATAATATAACAAAAATGAGAGGAAAAATGAGGTCGAGAACTGGAAAGGGTGAGGTGAGTTTTAAGGGTAAAAAACTGTTTATCTCGATTTCTGGCAAAACTACAAGTCCTATGGAAAAAAGTTAAGTGGCAAAGTTGTAGGTAATAGAAAGATCTACAACTTTTGTATTTACACTTTTTCACATAACCTCAAAATTTATGTGAAATATTCAAATAACCAAGTTTTTGGTTTTTTGTTTTTATCTTTTACAAAAAAAAATGAATTATTATTTATTTTTATCTTTTTTTTAATGAAGTTTGGTGTGAAAACTTTTTATGTCCTAAATACACTGTAATTTTTTCGATTTAAAATATTTATTTTTGCACCTTATTTTGACTTAATATCGAAAAAGCACCCTAATTTTTAATCGAGAATTCGCGCGTGAAAATATCTGCTTTTTTGATAAAGTCGGTGGGCTTTTTGTTCGTTAAAATCTCTACTTTCTGGTGGTGTTAAATAAACATGCATTATTATGGTAAATGTGCTCAGAAAATTCATTGTGCATGTCGTCGACGGTGGATTTTTACCGCACAAAGTAATTTGGCAGAAAAATGAAACGGTGGGAGAGATCATGAATATAAATATTTGCGCTATGCTGAAAAACATCACGCAGCAAGGAGCTATATCGTTTTTGATGGGTACATGATGGGTAAATTTTAATAAATCGCTCAAAATTGTACATATTGATTAAAAAAAAATCTTTTTTTTCGTTTTTTTGCATTTTCTGAGAACATTTATCGTAGTAATGTATATTTTTTACACCATCGAAAAGTAGAGATTTCAACGAACAAAAAGCCCACCGAGTTTGTTAAAAAAGCAGATATTTTGCCGTGAGATTTTTCAATTGAAAATTAGGGTGCTTTTTCGTAATTAAGTCAAAATAAGGTAAAAAAAATAAATATTTTAAATCATTAAAATTACAGTGTGTTTGGGACATAAAAAGGTAAGTTTTCACCAAATTTCTTTAAAAAAAAATATTGTTTGTAAAAGATAAAAACCAAAAACTTGGTTATTTGAATTTTTCACATAAAATTTGAGGTTATGCGAAAAAAGTGTAAATACAAAAGTTGTAGATCTTTCTATTACCTACAACTTCCCATTTAACTTTTTTCCATGGGATGTATTTTTGCCGGAAACCGTTTTTTACCCTTAAAAACTCACCCTCGCGGTCGGGAAGTGGACCGCAGATCGCCCGTAAATTGTGTTTCCTTTCATTTTTGTTATATATTCTCTTCCTTTTCCAATGGGTTTCATCCTACTATTATTCTTTTTGGTTTAATAAACTATCGACCAAGGTCTATTGTGGACAATTACATATTGTACTGTTTCTGTACAAACATCACAAATCAGCATAATTTATATAAAGACATTAAAATTAAAAACACATTTTAAACATGTAGACGGGGAAAATGAGATGAAAAAACGCCCTGAGCTATCACTTTTTATATGATACGCAGTGAGACCTCGGGTTTTTTGCATTCGATTCTAAAAACAATTTAGAAAAAGTTCGGGGGATAACTAAGGGAGCTTGTCATAAAATGCATTTTTGTATGCAAAAATGCATCAAAAGCTGCATCAAATTTCCAGGCACATTTTACTTCATAAAAAAACCTTTTTAAAAGGGTGCAAAGTTGTTCATTTTTATTACTCGGGGGTTTTCGGGTACGCTAATCACGAATCCGACGTCGATATGTGATCAGCAAACCCAAAAACCCCCTAGTAGGTTATTTGAACTAATTTCTGTCATTGCTTGATGAGGAATTAAGACGAGGTTGATATGGGGTGTACCGACCCCCAGGTACACCCAGGATGTCTTTTGACGTCGGATTCGTGTTCAGCAAACCCAAAAACCCCCGAGTAGGTTATTTGAACTAATTTCTGTCATTGCTTGACGAGGAATTAAGACGAGGTTGATAGGGGGTGTACCGACCCCCAGGTACACCCAGGATGTCTTGACATCGGATTCGTGATCAGCAGACCCAAAATCCCCTGAGTAATAAAAATGAACAATTTTGCACCCTTTTAAAAACGTGGCTGAAAATTTGATGCAGTTTTTCATGCATTTTTGCATACAAAAATGCATTTTTTGACAAGTCGGAACTTTTTTCTAAATAGTTTTTAGAATCGAATGCAAAAAACCCGAGGTATCTACCTGCGTGTCATAAAAAGTGATAGCTTTTTTCACTCATTTTCCCCCGTCTAATGTTAAAATTAAAATAGAACAATTAAAATGTTAAATCATCAAACCAAAAATTGCAGGTGGGCAAGTTAGAAAAATTGTAACCATGAAAGACCAGCTGAAGAAGCTCAAAGACATGTTGGAAATCGTTAAGACAACGGAGAACATTATGCAGAACACCAGCGCTTCAGCGGAAGCCCAAGCGGCTGCCTGTGAGATTTGCCTGACTGCGGAGAGCATATTAGAAAAGGACGTACAGAAAACTAAATTACATTCTCACATTCAAAACGAGACTAACGCCATGAGATACGATAATGACGCCAACAGTTTATCTTGCGAGAACCAATGCAAGGAAGTTAATAAGAAAACACGGGATCAGAACCGCGGGGGGGTGATGCCTAAAATTTCGAGTATAAGCGAAAAATTGGCCCTGCAAACGGAACTGGAGGCGAAGAAAAAGGAACTGGAGGAAATCATGGGGAAGCACAAAGGTACCTATAAAAAATTTTTTGCTATTTATATTTATTATGTAAAATCCTTTTTCAATGGTAGCAGAGGGTATGAGTATGTCGTCCAGATATACTAACACCTTGTTGAACCTCGAGTCTCCCAAAATATTCTCTACTGTTCTTTGGAAAACGTAGAGGCCAAAAGGCACTCGAATGTATTCATATTTTCCTTCTGGTGTAATGAAAGCCGTATATGGAATCGAATTTTTGGCTAATTTTATTTGGTGATAACCAGAGTGAAAATCTAGCAATCTCAATGGCTCAATGGCTATGACTGGTAAAGGGTAATTTTCTTCCATCGTCTGACGGTTCAAGAGCCTGAAATCTGAGTCTATTTTATCTGTCACTTTGGTAGGAAGAGGAGGATTTCTAGGCGACCTTGATCGCGACAGCTCTTTTCCCCTTTCTTTACTCTTCTTCTTTACAACAGTTTTATGCTTATTCTCACTCGTGTCACTACTTGAGGAACTTCTACGGTGTCTTTTTCTACGCTCCATTGTCTTAAGCGAAACACGCAGCTTTCAAAATGTCACTTTAAAGTCACGATACTATTGTTTTAATATTTTTTAATATTTTCGAGGCGTGACAAAGTAGAGTATATACAGAGTCGTATACTGCATCGGTTGCTTCATCTTTCTGCAAAAATTTCATAAAGGCACATTTCAGGGTTTTCTAGTTATTTCTAAGACAGTAAAAAAAAAATATAACTTTTTCCGTTAAATTATTATTTTTTTAATATTTTCGAGACGTGACAAAGTAAACTATATACACTGTCGTATACTGCATCGATTGCTTCACCTTTCTGCAAAAATTTCATAAAGGGACATCGAAGGGTTTTCTAGTTATTTCTAAGAAAGTAAAAAAAATTAAAACTTTTTCCGTAAATTATTATTCTTTTAATATTTTGAGGCGTGACAAAGTAAACCATATATGCTATTGTATACTGCATCGGTTGCTTCATCTTTTTGCAAAAATTTCATAAAGGCACATCGAAGGGTTTTCTAGTTATTTCTAAGAAAGTAAAAAAAATATAACGTTTTCCGTAAATTATTATATTTTTAATATTTTCGAGGCGTGACAAAGAAAACCATATTGGGACCACGCGTCCGCGGTAACGGACTGCCATAGCCCGTCCCAAAGCCTGCCTAGGTCACCCATCCAAGTGCGCGCCTTGCTTAACTTCGAAGATCGAAATCTTGCCGGTCAAGTCTCGCGGCTAGGCGGCCCCAAACTGAAAACATTAAGGCTATTTTCCTCGAGTTGGTCTGAAATGGAGTTACTGCTTTCTCTCTTAGGACGGCAGTATAATCGATCATAGCTCTAGAAAAATACTGTTTTGGCCAAAGTTTCAGCAAGCTCACTATTTTGATATGAAATACGGTACTGATTTGCAATTCAAAAGTATATCGTCTTGGTGTTGATATATATGAACAGGAAAAGAATTAGTTTATTAAACGTACTAGAAATAAACGTTTAATTTTAGCCAGCACATCAAATTTGAACCACGATGTCGGCATGGATGTCAAGTCCGAATTCAGCTCTACAAGCAATATGGTCAATGAGGCTTGGATGCCCCTTATACCTCCCCAGAATCATTTCGTGGATTCCGATCGTTTCTCGAGGTGGGTATTCTTTGGGAATTATAAAGTAGGCACATTGAAAATCATTTGTTTCGTTATTATTATAGTGATGATCAAGATGAGATTAACGAGTATTCCGAATTGCAAGATAATCACAATATCCTGAATCTGCCGACCTCTAATGTTCCATCTAACTCGACCAAATTTAGAGTGGATAATATTCCTCGAGGCGATGTCGGTCACTCTTCGGAATGTAATAGGTCGCGTGGTCTATCTCATACTCCCGACAGGAATATCAGGAGTAGTTCCGTTGCCACTTCGGGGTACGTCAGAGAACAACCTCGCTCAAATAGCGAACACGACAACAGAACGCAGGTAAACAAACATTTAGTTATTTGTGGCTATAGGAATTATAAAAATGTACTTGTTTTATCATTAAGTAAATATCATGAATTGGTATTTATCGGTTAATCCTGGCAGGATTGCCATGTGGTGGTGATCTATGAAGATCACCAGGTAGTGAGTCGAACTGCATATGAACAGAAACACATTAGGGCCACTTGATATCAGTTTATTTAAACATAGTATCAACGAATTCCTCATGTCAGCAATTTAGTAGTTTTATTGTTAGTTACTTGAAATGGTTTCTTCATATACCTTGCAATCATAAACTTAATAAGAAATTAGATCTTCTGTCTTAGCACGACTAGTCCATCGGTCAGATAGTTTTTTTGATACCTCGCAGGTTTGTAGATTTCGGTAGCTAGAGCTGAAATCCACATTTGGCACAAATCGGGACATGTGGCGGCGACGCCATATTGCCAAGATGGCCGCCAATTTTTTTTTCAAATTTCGATTATTCTTTAAGAAATTGCATTTTTTCAAAGAATTTCAACAGATATCAACAAATACTCCAGTCAATAGAGACTAAAAGAAATGGCTTACCTGGGAAAAATAGGAGGATTTAGTTTTATAGGCTAACTTTATGTTTTTTGGGTCGCTGGTTCTGAATTTTTCACTTCCCACCGAAAAATCTCGTCGGAAATACCTCTATTATGAAAAAAATGGCGCCAAAAAAATTTTTTTTTTCAAATTAACTCGATTTTTGATAATTTTTATAGGAAAATGGCTTGAAATATACAAAAAAAATAAACAAAAAAGATTTCTATAAAGTTTTTTCGATATACTATATTTTTTTAGTTATTCGCGATTGAAAGCGTTAAAAATGCATAACACACTCTCTAAAAAGTCGTTGAAGAAGGGGTAGTTTTTACCCCTTAAAAGCAAAAAGCACAAATCGGGAATATGTCACTTTCGAGGTTAACGGTGAGATGAGCTTAATTCCAAATTTTCATGAAAATCGATGGAGGTTCAGAGATTTGTTGTAAAATACTCGTTTTTCGGCGCCATTTTTTCGAAAATTGCGTCATTTCCGGTAGGAAATTTTGATGGGAAGTGAAAAATTCATAATCAGCGACCCAGAAAACATGAGCTTAATTTCAAATTTTCATGAAAATCGATGGAGATTCAGAGAATTGTTGTAATTTGGCGCCATTTTTTCGAAAATTGTGGTATTTCCGGCAGGAAATTTTGTTGGGAAGTGAAAAATTCAGAATCAGCTACCCCAAAAAAACATAAGGAAAGCTTATAAAACTGAATCCTCCTATTTTTTCTAGGTAATATTCTCTATTGACTGGAGTACAATTCTTCATTCGTATCTATAAAAACAAAAAAAAAACTGTTTTGAGTTTAATTTTTCTCAAAAAAAAACATTAAAAAATTAAAAAACTTAAAAATTATACTCTTGATTTAAAAAAAGCAATATAATTTTTAAGTTTTTCTTCAAGGGCAAAAAAATGTTTAAATCAGAACTTCATTTTCACTCTTAGAAATTTCAAATATGCTAAAAATATATAATTTTTTTATATATAGGTATATATTGGTTTTTCTTGATTTTTGGAAAAACGGTTAGGAAATCGGAAAATTTTACACCGCCTTCGAAATATTTTGAATTTTAGACCAAAATTATGGAAAAATCGTATCTATATGTATATACGACAACCTTCCCCCACCTACCAATTGTCCGCGTCTATGGCAACATGTTCTAGACACCAAAACGTTCCACTCTTTTCAAAAATATCGCTGTATATAGACTTTTCTCAAAAACGATGATTTTTTTTCCTATATGTATCTACTGACCTATTAATTAAAATTCATTATTCGGTTCGTTTTCTAAGTCATGGTGTATCTATGGCAAATTTGATTAACTAGCATACAGGCTGAATTAGAAATACATGCGAATATTTGATTGAATTGTTCAAAAGGAGACATAAACAGTCCCTATTTCAATACACTTAATATTTAACCTTCAATATGTGGCAACAATGAAGTGCAAACTGACAGGCGGAATGCACATACATCTGCCAAAAACAAGGTCAACAACTTTCACACATCATTCACACCATATGCATATTTGAGCCAAGTCTTCAATAATTCTTTCCAGTCTTATTTTTGACATATTTTTCGAATTACTATCTTGGTCGTCATTTTAAACTTGTGAACTTTAGAAGATTTTCATATCTGCATGTATTCCAAATTCAACCTGTATATTTAATTAACCTTGTACCGACATTATTCCTCATATGCTCATTCTTATTTAGGTTCAAAAACAAATTCAACTGATAAAGAGCGTATGCGACTCGATGCTGGAACAGCAGACCACCAATTCGCAGTCCAACGTGCAACAGTTGAGGAATAATCTGACGCCGTCGCCTCTCTATTCCGAGCCCCGCAGATTCGCCTCGCCAAATCCGCATGCGACGAACGCGTTAAATATCGCTAATCCAATTACGGACATGCCCTGGTTGTCTGGGAATAATACGCACGCTAATTCAAGTTCGGACGCGAATAATTACCAGAATTGGCTCTCCACCAATACGCTGCAGACGCAATCGTTCATGTTGAATACGTTGAATCAGTGCTGCCAGATGTTGTGGTTGCAACAGCGGGAATTGGTGTCCGTCAGGAATTCAGTCATGTTGGTGAGTTAACGTATTCGATCTATAATATAAACAGATTAATCAGTAATCAGTAATCAGTTTTGGAGAACTCCACAGCTATTTATGGTAAAGTAGAAATCGCTAATAATTTTAATAAATTCTCCACCGAAATAGGTGCAATATTAGCTAGTAAAATACGAGCTACAAACAATAATTATAGTTTGGAATCTAAAGGAAATTGCGTATCACAGAAATCGATATTCTTGACTCCAACTAGTCGTAAATAATTACATAATATCGTAACTCCTCCCATGTTAACCGAAAAATTATTCTCTTAGTGATTTTTCAACAAATTATATTTGAATTATTTTCATTTAAATTTATTACTTGAATTTAAATTAATAGTAAGTTTTGATAGATGGAATAGTTTAGCAAATTAGTCAGGAAATTTTGAAAAAAAACGCGTTAATTTCATTATAGATCCTCTTACTTACATAATAAATCAATTCTTTAAAACTGCGTTCATGTTTTTAAAAATGGTGAAAAAACAAAAAATGTCAAATTATAGACCCATATCGCTGGTTTCTGCAAGTTTCGATTAACCAACCGAAACTAACCGTTAACAGCGAAAAGTGTCTTACAAAGGCATGAGAGCTTATTTATAACGTCGGTGTTATCCATCCCTGACTTGGCAGTCCGCACTATGCATTGTATTATTATAAGAGTAGCTTACAATGTGGGATCGTAACTCCTCCCATGTTAACCGAAAAATTATTCTCTGAGTGATTTTTCAACAAATTATACAAGTTGAATTATTTTCATTTAAATTTGACTTGGTTTTTAAGAGTTTTGAAATATATTTGCTATAAATCAGGTATAGAATAACAGGCACTAAGATTAAGTACATTACAGTTCATATGGATGTTTTGGAAACATAAACAGGAATATTAAGTTTGCTTATTTCATTTCTTTGATATTCCAAGTGTTTTTGAGTTTTGACTAGTCGATGTGTATTAATTAAGTTAAGATTAAAAGTTCCTATATTTTTATATGTTCTTAAAATATGGTTTTCTATCTTAACAGTGTAAATTGTATCTAAATCGATCACATAGCTTCCAAGGAGTGGAATATTATCTCTAATATTTTTGCATTGTTGTATAGCAACTAAAGGTTGAGGTGCAATAATTACAATTAATTTTTCGTGTATCATTTTTTGAATTTGATATTTGTCTAAGTTTAATGGTAATGGGTAGCAATTACTAATCATTTTTGAAAGTGTTATAACGTTAATATTTATAAAAAAATTTTAAAAGCAAGTCTATTAAAGTTAATTTGTCATAATTTTAAGTTCAGATAATAATTCATTTGGCTTTATAATCGAATTAAGCAGAGTAATTAGCAAAAGAAATGGCTATTTCTATTTTACCCAGTACAGTATAAATTGTTTGATATCTGAAATCTTTAATTTCTGATCCATGTGATTAAATTAAGTGGTTCTGTGAAATATTATGAGCAAATTAATTATACGGCGTACAATATGTATGTGTAGTTGAACGACCGCCAACCCTGACTTACACAATGTTTTTCATTGGCGTAGACATTTTTTTCTCTTAGGGGGGTGAAAGAAGGTTTTTATATGTATATTTTCAACACCGCAGCTGCTATTGAATGCAAGTTTCCACACCACTCATGAAGTATTGCTTTCAGCGCGTTACCATTTTTTAGTGGGTGGCTTGCCAGTAGCCATATTTCCCACAAGAAACAAAAATAAATATGTACAAAACAGCTAAGTAGCCGTGAAAAATAAACTTTAAAACGGAAAAATAAAATAAATATACTTGCGATTGAAATACAATCATATTTATTGTGTAAGTAGGTACCTACCTAACCTACCAAATCGTCAACGCTCAACGCCGATTTATTTTGACTCAATGCTTTGACAACGATCAGAGCTTGTTTGTTAATAGGTGCCTACATAATTAAACCGAGACTAAATACAACACATTTTTAAAAATAATTACAAATGCAATACATGCCTACCTACCAGCTTCTCATCGCAAAGCGATTTCCAATACGCACACTTTTTACAGCCAATCAAAATTAGATACTGACCTTGAGGTATTTTACCGTCATTGTAAATTTTCATTTCATTTGTGTATAGGTAGGTATACGGTTTTAATTTTACCTACCTACTAATTTTTAATTTTGCCCACTGATGTAAATTATTAATTTGTGATCTGTGATCTTTAAAAATGTTTATAGAAGAATTTAGCAAGGATACTTAATTTTCTAAAATAATTTTTTATAAAATTATTATATTAGTTGATTTATTCCTGGTTTAGATGAATCTGAACATGGCATCTGAAATAATATGAGGTTTCTTAAGCTCTTTAAGATGTATTACCTCAGTATTATTAGTTTTATAATTTCTTATTTTTCTTTATTATATTCAAGTAACTTTGTTAATATATATGGTCCTTTAAATCCATTTTTATGTTCAAAGCGTTCTTCTAGTCTCTTATAGACAGTTTGATTAATTTTAAAGCGAAACCGATTTTCGCCTTCTTTATTAATTCAATCAATAGTCTTTCGTTTATTTAATTCTTGATCTGCTGCAATCTCTTTATACAGAGACCTTAGTTTATCTTTATGGCTTGTAATATAGTCAGAGTAAAATGTCATAGGAATAAGGTCAAAAGGATCTCTGAGGTTAGTATGTCCAAATGTTAATTCGAAATATACATTAACAAAGTTTTTTAGAGTATATAGCACTGTTGCTGACTCATATAAAGGTATCTTTAATTTTGTTACATTATTTTTGTCAAATTTCGTTTGATTGTATTTAATATTTAGTTAGGGGTTTCTATCACTTCCAATTTGGTTTATTTTATTATTAATAATGTCTAATATTTCTTGATTTATATTGCCTGGATTGTTAATTATTGATTCTGTTTCATTTAAATTCAGTTGGATTCGAGAAAATGGGTCGGCATTAGTATTCTGTTTGATTTGTTTTTTTTTATTACAATTTCCTAATCGTAAGTTTTGTTTGAGCAGTTTATTATAATTATTATACACGGCTTCTAATATGTATGTGTAGTTTAACGACCGGCAACCCTGACCTACACAATGTTTTGAGGGTGAAAGTAGATCGGTTTTTATATGCATATTTTCAACACCATAGCTGATAATGAATGCAAGTTTCCACACCCCTTATTAAGTATTGCTTTCAGCACGTTACCATTTTTTAGTGGGTGGCTCGCTAGTAGCGCGCCACCATTTCCCGCAAGAAACAAAAATAATATGTACAAAACAGCTAAGTAGCCGTGAAAAATAAACTTTAAAACGGAAAAATAAAATAAATATACTCGCAATTGAAATACAGTTATATTTATTGTGTAAGTAGATACCTACCTAACGTACTAAATCGTCAACACTCAACGCCGATTTACTTTGACTCAATGCTTTGACAACGATCAGAGCTTGTTTGTTAATAGGTATCTACATAACTAAACCGAGACTAAATACAACACATTTTTAAAAATCATTACAAATGCAATACATGCCTACCTACCAGCTTCTCATCGCAAAGCGATTTCCAATACGCACACTTTTTACAGCCAATCAAAATTAGAAACTGCCTTTGAGGTATTTTACTGTCATTGTAAATTTTCATTTCATTCGTGGCTAGGTAGGTACACGGTTTTAATTTTATAAACAGTCTATAGAATTTTTAATTTTGCCCACAGATGTAGATTATTAATTTGTGATCTAGGATGGTAAGTACCTGCATAAAAATAAAGTCAATGAACAATCGGTACCTACTTATGTAATAAACCAGAGATCGTTTCCAGTTTTTGTAAATCCCAATAAAACGCCTAAGTTATATCGTTGTATTTATAACCTAGCGGCCTCAAGCACTGGGATATATTTTGGATAAAATTATTTTAGAAATGTCTTAAGTGGAGGAGGGACCTATTAGTATCTACCTCAGTACACGTCAGTACCTACTTCGAGCAGCCCATAAATCAACTTTTATTTTTGTGAAAGTCGGCTCTGCTCTAGCCCCCACTATATATAATTTTTGCCGTCAAATAATATTTTTCTTACATTTTTTAACATACCTATCCTATCTCGTATATAAAGCGAGGTCGTATATAAATCTGCGTTTTTCAGGTTTCATATGAAACGAACAAAAATTTTTGCTAACCGCCATTTTTTTATTTCGACTCTCGTTGCGGTGTATACCCACATAGGTAGGTATATAAATAATATATAGGTAGGTAAACGTCTTGCTTGGCCGTTGTGACTTTTTGTATAAGCTCCAGGATAAAAACAATTTAAAAAACGGGAGTTAAAATTTACCTACCAACACTAGGAGGTACTTAGGCAGGTACCTCTGAAAATACATAAATACCTAAGTATCTGTACTGAAAATAAATAATTAGTTTATTTTTAGTTACAGGACTTTTACAGGTACCGCTCAGATAATAAAAATAACCGTATTATATTGTATCACAATAACATTTAAACAGCACTATATACAGAGTGTCTCATAAGTCATGGATCAAACGAAAGGAGGTGATAGGAGGGGGACTTATTTCCAACAAAAAAAACATACATATTGTTATCCAATTGTTTGCTGTTTTCGAGATATTGCCTGTTTTCTGTTTTATTGTTAACAATTTGTAAATTACAGCTAGTTATTTATCAGTAACCAAATAACAATAAATGTGGGTCTAATTATTTTAAAAGATGTTCAAAATGTTTTCCTCCTTCTTGAATGCATAATCTGCATCGCCGAATGAAATCCCACCTCAGTTTTAATAGAGCCTCTTGATTGTTTCGTATTTGATTTACGACGAGTTCAATTCATGCCCGAGGAGTTTGCTCATTATTGCATTCTGTTTCAAATACTTGTTCTTTGAAGTAACCCCATAAAAAGAAATTTAAGAGGTTTAAGTCTGGCGAACGGGGTGGCCACTCTATGGTCCCTCTTCGGCCTATCCATCTTTCAGGGAAGGTGTTATTAATAAATTGACAAACGGGGAGTGCAAAATGAGGGGGAGCTCCATCGTGTTGGAATCACATTTTTCTAGGGACTGCTAAGGTAACATCCTCTAGCGATTCGTTTAGATCACTTTGTAGAAATCTTAAGTACCGTGCGGCATTCAATCTCTCAGGTAATTCAAAGGGCCCTATTAATCTACTATTAAGAATCCCGGCCCATAAATTGACACTGAAACGATGCTGAAATCGATCCTGTCCTCGCATTCGTGGATTTTCTACTGCCCAATGATGTAGATTATGAATATTAAATATTCCCGTGTGGTGGAAACTGGCTTCGTCCGTCCATAAAATGTTATAAAGATAATCAGGATCCTCCCTTAATTGTTGCAACATTTCTCTGCAAAATTCAAGTCTTTTCAAGTAGTCGTCTGGCAAAAGAGATTGCACACGTTGCACCGTTGCCCTTGCAACACCTTGTACACTAGTTGTAGGGTCTTCCTCAATATTATCGCGTACCACGTCATCTACATTAAGCCGTGGTCTTCCTGCTCTATGTGACCTACCTGGTATCTCACCTGCCACATGTGCATTATGCACTCTTATAAAAACACGATAGTCTCGATATCGTTCGCGGTTTGGATATCTGTTGCCATATTCCCCAGCAGATTGTCGAGCGTTCCCTTTACAGAATCCATAAATGAAATGCATTTCTGCATATTCTCGTGACGTGTATGACATTTTATTCACAGCAATCACAAATTTCTCACGAAAACGCACAAGAGCAGATCGTAATCACACGCGCGTACTTGTCAATGGCGAGCAAGTGACGTCAATGGCGAGCCTGTACCTCTTCCCACTCTACCCTTGCATACTATGCCTTTTATTAGCTCATTTCCAGGAATAACCATGTTTTCGTTTACGGTAATTCTCGGAATTCATTGTAATAGAATTACGTTCTAAAAACAAAACAGGCAATATCTTGGAAACGGCAAACAATTGGAT
>CAXKVY010014078.1:0-22500 GCA_964058915.1 Tetropium fuscum
ATGTCGTTAAATAGGCTTTTCTTTACTTTTTCTCGGTCTTCACTAATTTTATTTAAAAATGGCTCAATATTATCATTATTATTTTGAGGAGATGACGGTAAACTACTCAAAAAACACTCTATTTTTTCTTGTAGTGTTATAATAGGTGATGGATCAATTAGCTAAAATAAAATAACAATGGAGTACTCATTTAATAATACCTAATATTTAAAATGTTTTGCTTCCCGCTAAGTGACAAAAAATATTATATTGTAATTTTTTGTTTTGTTTATACATATATCATTTAATACTAACCGAAGAAATTAATTTAGTGGCAATTGGTATATCTAAAAAAATATTTTGGTTGCGATCTTTAAATTCATTTGTAGTCTGTTTATCAATTGCCAACTTTGACGATCCACGTTCGGAACTAATTGATGGAGAAATATACTCAGTTGCATTTTCTCCTATAGAGTTATGTTGGGCATTGACGGGCGGGGAAATGTGGTCAGGTTCCTGTTCTCCTGTAGTGAGTTTATCAATACCCAAATTTAAGGATTTATGTCCAAAACCGATTGATGAAGAAATGTACTCAGTTTCATATTCTCTTATAGATCCATGTTCGGAACCGACTGATGGAGAAATGTAGTCAGTTTCATTTTCGTCCATAGAGTCTTCATTATGAGTGCATTTTAAAGATCCACGTTCAGAACTGACTGTCCGAGAAATGTATTGAGTTTCAGAAATGCTGTTGTCTGTAAACCAACAAAATTTTTTTTCCTCTGCTTTAAAGATCCACGTTCAGAACTGACTGTCCGAGAAATGTATTGAGTTTTAGAATTGAACAATAATTTTTTTTGCTCTGCTCTTAAACTTTATTTTCATTAAATGTTTTCAAAATTTGATATAAAGGCATTTCAGACAGTTAAAAAATCTTAAAGTGACTTAAGTACTAAAATAAAATATTTTTAATTTTCTGAAGTTCTCTAGACATCGCGCGAGTAAATCGTACATTCCAGGTCCGTATCTAGCGTATCATACATCTACAATATAGCTAAAAATAGAAGTTTTGTTGTTTTTAAAATGCACTGTAAGTTCTTTTTAAAACGCACTGTAGAGATGCATCTTTAGTTGAAGATGAAGATTTTTAGTAAATTTTGTTTAATATTTAATTTACCTCTAATGAAATATATGTTTTTTTTCAATATTTTTATTTTTGTTAATTTTTATAAAGTTTGTTAATGATGTTAATGCTTTATAGATGATTTTTTTTATTTATTTATTACCTGGATATGCAAACTGGCAGGATATTCCCAAGCTTAAAATCATTTTTAAAGATAAATATAGCTAATAGTATTCATAAAAAATAACTGCTAATTACGTAAATGCCACAGATATGATAAAAATACAATAAAGCTTAAGTAGTGTTATTGTAGTTTTAAAATATTGGTCAGAACTTGTGAAATCGAATTAATTTTTTTTTTATTTTTTTACAAATTTTTTTATAAAATTTTTAAAAATTTTATAAAATTTTTTTATTTATTTTCAAAAGGCTGTAGAGAGGGCTTTGCAATTACTCGAATTTATGCTATATACCTGTACCATTGGATAGGGAGTTTTATGCTCTACGAAAAATGTATCTTGAAGTTTTGTCGAGAAGTTAACGTTTTTGAGAAAATCGCAAAAAAAATATCTTATTGGGGGTGGTTTTGGGGTAGTTTGGCTCGGGGAATCACTGGTGACTAAGTCATATAAAAGTATCCCCTAGGGAACGCAATCATGCTTAAATCAGCTTGTCCCAAATTAGTTTTCAGTTGGGCTTAAAATTCACTTAATTTTATTGGACTACTAGGTATATGAAGACATCTGCAGAAGATACAATTTATACATATACATGTAATACATTTATTACATATAACATATTTGGACTCCATCGCATTGCAGAAACTGTCTAGAAAATGTTATATAGGTAGTATGCAGTGCTGTATGTTCAGTGAAATATTAAATATTGCTGCTACTAATTTATTAGTGCTACTGTTTTGGTTACTACCAAATAGCTAAATAAAAGATAATATATATCATTTATCATATATTTAGCGCGGTGTCCTCGATGCGCCCCTGGCATGATTTACTCGCGGCCGTTAGTTATCTCACTATAAGTACTTAACTTCTTAAACTAATAATAAAAAAACTAACAATCCGTAAATAAAGTACCTATTAAGTTTTTAAAGTATAGGTACACGTTTTATAATGAAACATAGACATAACATAACATTATAATATATAAATGAAAAATGAAAGCTTGAGATGCTGTATTTAAATTTTTATCAGTTCACCTACCTTTTTTAGATGTTTTTATCATTTGAAGAATTCTGGCACTACGGGTCAACATTTTTTCACAAAATAAAGTAACATTTAAAGTCGATGTCGAAGCTTGTTAAAGTCGTTATCACTTGTACATAACCTACTTGAAGACTATTTACGCGGGAAGCACATTATCGTTATGCCGCAGGCCACAGAGAGGTACTCTGTAGTTATGCGTAGAGAACTAAAATATGTGGCAACGTGGCTGGGACGGACGGCGTCGGGAATACGCGATATTTTATATACAGCGGGACTGACAAGACTGTGTTGTAAGAAGGGTTTGCTAACGTTGATAAAATGTTTTTTTTTCCAAAAGTTTGTTTAATTCTACCCCTCTCGTGTTGTCAAGTATTGTAATGTTAAAATGTTTGTATAAGTAACATATATATTCCCGAAATGTTAATATTTCAAGTGGGTCTGTGGTGGTCTGTAAAGTGGCACGGGTCTGGCAAAGATAGAAAAACCAATATATATATATATATATATATATATATATATATATATATATATATATATATATATATATATATATATATATATATATATATATATATATATATATATATATATATATATATATGTTATATAGCTAGAATATTACAATATTACGTTAGTTATTCCAGACGTGATAAATATAATAAGTAAAAGTAATCTGATATTTCTTATCTAAAGCGATAACAACTTCCTTTGGTCAAATATCACAAAGCATTCCCATGTGAAATGCAACCATTGCATTTAGTTCTTAGAATGCTTATGCTTATGCTATTTATATATATATATATATATATATAAATATATATATATATATATATATATATATATATATATATATATATATATATATATATATATATATATATATTGTGAAAAGTAATCTTGGGTTTGTAGCATTTCATTACATAGAAATAAGCAACTAGACGAATAAGAAAGAAAACACACTTACCAGTACTATATCTGGACACATATACACATATGGAATAGCAAAGAATTTCAAAGCTAATATATATATATATATATATATATATATATATATATATATATATATATATATATATATATATATATATATATATATATATATATATATATATATATGTTATATAGCTAGAATATTACAATATTACGTTAGTTATTCCAGACGTGATAAATATAATAAGTAAAAGTAATCTGATATTTCTTATCTAAAGCGATAACAACTTCCTTTGGTCAAATATCACAAAGCATTCCCATGTGAAATGCAACCATTGCATTTAGTTCTTAGAATGCTTATGCTTGCGTTGGCTTTACTGACCTTATAAATACAAGTAAAAGACGCCTTACAAAAACACTTGTTAATATACCTCAGACACGTTAGTATAACTCGCTGAGAGCAAGTCGTCTATAAAATTATTCAATTGTAACAATCACTTTAAATTTATTTGTGTAACTAATAAATGTTTTTTAAAACGTGAAATCATCATTTACTAATATAATATATATATATATATATATATATATATATATATATATATATATATATATATATATATATATATATATATATATATATATATATATATATATATATATATATATATATATATATATATATATTATATTAGTAAATGATGATTTCACGTTTTAAAAAACATTTATTAGTTACACAAATAAATTTAAAGTGATTGTTACAATTGAATAATTTTATAGACGACTTGCTCTCAGCGAGTTATACTAACGTGTCTGAGGTATATTAACAAGTGTTTTTGTAAGGCGTCTTTTACTTGTATTTATAAGGTCAGTAAAGCCAACGCAAGCATAAGCATTCTAAGAACTAAATGCAATGGTTGCATTTCACATGGGAATGCTTTGTGATATTTGACCAAAGGAAGTTGTTATCGCTTTAGATAAGAAATATCAGATTACTTTTACTTATTATATTTATCACGTCTGGAATAACTAACGTAATATTGTAATATTCTAGCTATATAACATATATATATATATATATATATATATATATATATATATATATATATATATATATATATATATATATATATATATATATATATATATATATATATATATATATATATATATATATATATATATATATATATATATATATATATATATATATATATATATATATATATATATATATATATATATATATATATATATATATATATATATATATATATATATATATATATATATATATATATATATATATATATATATATAAATGATAATAAAATATAAAAGACTATACCTGGTAACTTTGATTCACTGCACTGTTATAACCAAGATATATCTTCGAGTTCGTAAGGTCGACAGACTAAAGAGTGAAGCCGGCAGAAAAGGAAAGGGATGAATTTTTGGCGATCTCGCGTATAAATGTGCGTGCTTGTAGCGGGGGAAAAGTAGGGGCAACCGTAGATGGTGAGTCGCGGTAAATTTCTACCAGGTCGCGCGGTTTTATTTGATATAAGAATTCAAACATTTGCCACAAAACGGAACGGAATTTATTTACGTTACAGATATTATTATATTATTTAGTTAAAAAGTAGTATTGAAGCTTGCCACTCTTTAACGTCAAAAGTAATAATGTACAGCAACTCACAGAATAATACACACATTTTTCATGATACTAAGATTAGTATATATCATGCACATTTTTAGCATAGATTAGGGATATTTTTAGGTTATAATAAACAGCTGATAAATTCTCGATTTTGATTCAAAGCAAAAAATTCTCATCAAAAAATAAAAATACCTTCTTACACCTTAATACCTTAATACTTACATTAAAAGTGTGTAAATTAATACCACTATTTCCTATGTCACTATTTAATAATATCATAATCACTAATATCACTATTTTCAGTCACTTTCAACTTCATTTATCGAATTTCCAGGTAACAGAAAATGGAGTTGACAATTTATCAGAGTATGGTACTTCCTCGTTCAGAAGGAATGATATACATGTAAATTTAGACAGTACGAATCAAGAAATAGATTCACTGAAAGACCAACAGATGGCGTTGATGCAACTCCAACAAAAAGCCGAGAATAAGCTGAGATGCGCAAGACAAATTCAAGGGAAATTACTCACCGCACAATGTAAGTCTATTTGTCGAAATTTTACGTAGAAATTGTGGCTTTATTAAGCCACGTCGTTATTAATCTGTCTCTTTAGATGGAAATGATGTGAACACGAGCAACCGCAAAGGGATGAAAAACTATTCAGATTTCGACGCTGCTATTAAGGAACTAGAAGAGAGAGCGAAAAGACTGGGACCGCCACAGTTATCGGCCCAAAGCACGCAGGAGAATATCATGGCGAAGGTGGAGAGTTTACACAATCAGATCGTCAGCATGCACAACGCGAATGACGAGAGGGAACAGTTGATCGAGACTTTGGATAATCGCGACGCCGAGTTAAAGACCCAACACACCGAATTGCAAAATAAATTGGTCGAGTTGCAGAATAAGAAAATGCAAGTCGATCAGCTCGTGGCTCAGCTACACTCTTTCGGGGATGAGGAGGAACAGGAAGACGTTGGTATGCTAAAATCATTGCGTTAATTATTATTAATATTAATATGTGCAGTTGCGTGTTCATATTTTATCTTTGCCTGAAATATCTACCCAAATTGAAGGGTTGTAATTTTTAACATTGGAAATGTTTATGTTTTTATATTTGGGCCAAGTTAGAGGTTTTCGTTGAAATTAATTTAGGATGAACTGATAAAATATCGAGTTTTTTAATCTAATTTGTAGTATATACAAGATGAGTAGGTTCCTATAATGAATTATGATAGCACCGCCAAAGGAAAATGAAATCATAAATCACTAAATATTATATTTTCTTTAAATAAAAAAAATTATATAATTATTGCCTACTAAGAAAGAAACAGTACAATGTAATGAGAAATATTAGATCACTTTATATATTAAATTAATACACTGTTGTTTTTAATAAGTCGTTAAATATAATGATACCACGCATATTTTTAATATTCCAACGTTCACACCCTCGCATATCTAGTGAATCAGCATTAATGTTTACAAACAAAATTGACCCAGTCAGGTGGTAGTTCAGCCTCTACGAAACCACGAGGCGTCCGGTGACAGAATTATGGGGCACTTAGGCTTAGGACATGTTTATCCCAAATAACTCGATAATAGAAATAATATAATTTAAGTAGTAATACCGTTAATTTTACTTGCCTAAAAAATGGCAACGACGTCGAAAAAAGTCATATTTTTTATACGGGGTGGTCACAAATTACAAAATCTCAAAATAATTTTAGTTTTCGGGAAAACGCTATTATTTATTTAATAGTTTTTGCTTGCCTAAAGTAATGTCGACAACAATTATGTTTATTATACTGGGTAGTCAAAAATTACAAAAAGAGTAAAGTTTGTACTTTTTGATCACCATGTATAACATTTTACATTGTCGAGAAAATGTTACTGCCTATAAAAGTTTTTATTTGTCCAAAAAATTAGTAATGATGTCGACGAAAATCATATTTTTTATACGGGGTGGTCACAAATTACAAAATCTTAAAAAATTTTGACTTTTCGGGAAAACGCTATTATTTATAAATGTTTTTGCTTGCCTAAAAGCCTAAAGCCGACAAGAATTATGTTTATTCTCGGGAGTGGACAAAAATTACAAAATCTTAAAATTCGGCAGGAGCAAATTTTCGCAGGAGCGATTTTTAACGATTTTTTGGGAATAAATAATTTATTTTTAAATTTTTTGACAATGATCTTTTTCAGTTAGTAGAGAGCTACACTTTCACCAAGTTTCGTGAAAAAATGGATTTGTTGTCACGAAGATATGAGGGTTTCAAAAAATTTTTAACAATTTCTTGCAAATAAATAATTTATTTTTAAATTTTTTGATATCGAAGTATTTGAAACTCGAAAGGATCGGTATATTATGTTTCATATATGATATCATTTCCAATGTCTCCGATAGTTGCAAGGATTATGAAATCTGTGAATTTTTTTTAAATGGAATGCGCTAATTATTCTGAGCGGATATAATACACATAGTCCAGGCATATTAGGATTTCATCTCAGAATGAGAGATAGTCGGCAATAAACTTGTATATACCTTTATTTTGGTACCCTAACACTTGTCTCAAAACCTACCTATCGTAGGGTGTCCGCGTCTAAAGGATATCCCAAGGTCAAAGGTAAGAAAATCGATGTTTTTTACACATTTATTGTAAATATGTCGTTTCCTATGGGTTTTATGCTATTTATATTTATTATAAATATTGTAGAGGATTAATTTCTCTACAATATTTTTCCCGTACTGTAATCCCGACCTTTTTCCCTTTTCCCAACCTGTAATCCCGAAATTTTTCTCTACTTAAAAAGTAATTAAAGTATTTCCCTTAATGACTTTATAATTACACGAGTAGGTAAGTGTTTTTAAATGAATAAATACTGAATTATTAAAAAAAATATATGGAATATAATGTAATAGTTGCAAAAAACATAAAAAATGCAAATTATTTAGAATTATATATTTATCAATAATTTATAAACTTTATACAGTATGTTTTTAATCGGGATTACAGGTTGACCTCGAGTGATACTCTAAATAGTTAAACACGGCGCGCGCTCTGCCCGCTATCTCGGGAATGGTTCAAGATATAAAAAAAAATGTTTAAACAAAAATTGTAGAGAATCTACTCCTCTATAATATTTATAATGAATATAAATAGCATAAAACCCATAGGAAACGAGATATTTGCAATAAAAGTGTAAAAAAATCGATTTTTTGACCCTTGAACTTGGGATATCTTTAGACGCGGACACCCAATAACCCTCTAATAAAGGCAAAGTGCTTACTTTAAGTGCCTATATGTTGCACTGTATTTAGAATGTAAACAAATTAGAAAGTAAACAAAATAAAGTAGCTTTCTCATTAGTCAATTATCAAATCAAATTGGCGGCAAAAAGTCATTAAGAAGCAAGCAACTAACAACTCTCAATTGTAATTTGGCAACCCTGTCAACGATGTTTTGTTTTGGGTTTTAGTATAGTACGCCGCCACGCGCCAACAACAACACCTCTAGAGGGGGTTTTTGTTGTTGCACGCGCGCTTGCCTAGTTCCTAATCGATTCCTGATCTTTTTTAACGGTTTATTTGTTGCGGTATTAGGTATATCATAATGCCCCAAAAGTATTGTGTTCCCGGTTGTACAAGAAATTGCGATTAACCAGCAGGAAAGTTCGGGTGTTTCGTTTTCCCAGAGACGAAGAGTATCGCAGAAAATGGGCTAACATCTTGGGCTATAATATATTATTGTATGCACAATAATTCTTCTATGACATTCATAAATAATTTATATAATATTTATATAGTATTGTGGAATATGATAGTTTAATTGAATATTGAGAAATTTGAGGTGGTGTTCCAAATGTGGTGTTCCAAAAACTTTACAAATCTCCTGATATGCTGTTTCTGATCACTCGAATTCTGTTTCGACTCTTCTTTGTACGAGACTCCTGATCAGCCTGTACATTCTTTTTAGTATTTACATATGAAGCTACTGCAAAATTGTTATACGCCACACCAATGCCAAATCTGTCTGGTAATATTATTAACCTTTTTGAATCTTACATTTCTCAGTTTTTCCCATCAGGTAGTTCTGAAAAGTAGAACTGACCACTCAATATATTTTATTTATTATAATATTACATATTTGTAAAACGGTATGAGTATATTCACAAAATTTCTATGGCCAATGTATTTCCAGATATTTGTCACATGTTTTTGGCTTTAGCGACATATCATAATTTTTCACACCATCTTTGCGAGGGTTGAGTTAGATAGAAAATAGGAAAAAGTTTGTGGAACTTTAATGTAGAATTTTATACCATATATGTAGATACACAGATGTAGAATTTTATACCGGATATTTTGGTTCCATTTTTTCCATTTTCCCCGTCAGAGAAACAGTTTTTGAGAAAAATTTAAAAAACTAGCATGAGGTCACATTAGAGGGTGGTTTCTGAAGCAAGATAAGAGAGGATAAAGCACCGCCCGGATAGGCGGGAACTCTGTTGATCTGTATTTAATTTACATGTAAGGAATTGGTACCCGAATTTTTAGAACTATAAATTATTTCTCCTAAAAAACATAATTTACTGTGACAAAAAATAATGAATGTAATAATATCTTCCCTGTTATCTAATGACATGATGGTTTTAAACCAGTTTTGATATCGATATTTGGGAAATTGATGATTTATTCAGTTAGAAAAAAGTAAATATGTTGTAGACCAGGGCTTTGAAAATGGTAAAAGGTGAAAAAAACTAATAGTAGGTTGAAACCCATTGGAAAAGGAAGATAATATAACAAAAATGAGAGGAAAAATGAGGTCGAGAACTGGAAAGGGTGAGGTGAGTTTTAAGGGTAAAAAACTGTTTATCTCGATTTCTGGCAAAACTACAAGTCCTATGGAAAAAAGTTAAGTGGCAAAGTTGTAGGTAATAGAAAGATCTACAACTTTTGTATTTACACTTTTTCACATAACCTCAAAATTTATGTGAAATATTCAAATAACCAAGTTTTTGGTTTTTTGTTTTTATCTTTTACAAAAAAAAATGAATTATTATTTATTTTTATCTTTTTTTTAATGAAGTTTGGTGTGAAAACTTTTTATGTCCTAAATACACTGTAATTTTTTCGATTTAAAATATTTATTTTTGCACCTTATTTTGACTTAATATCGAAAAAGCACCCTAATTTTTAATCGAGAATTCGCGCGTGAAAATATCTGCTTTTTTGATAAAGTCGGTGGGCTTTTTGTTCGTTAAAATCTCTACTTTCTGGTGGTGTTAAATAAACATGCATTATTATGGTAAATGTGCTCAGAAAATTCATTGTGCATGTCGTCGACGGTGGATTTTTACCGCACAAAGTAATTTGGCAGAAAAATGAAACGGTGGGAGAGATCATGAATATAAATATTTGCGCTATGCTGAAAAACATCACGCAGCAAGGAGCTATATCGTTTTTGATGGGTACATGATGGGTAAATTTTAATAAATCGCTCAAAATTGTACATATTGATTAAAAAAAAATCTTTTTTTTCGTTTTTTTGCATTTTCTGAGAACATTTATCGTAGTAATGTATATTTTTTACACCATCGAAAAGTAGAGATTTCAACGAACAAAAAGCCCACCGAGTTTGTTAAAAAAGCAGATATTTTGCCGTGAGATTTTTCAATTGAAAATTAGGGTGCTTTTTCGTAATTAAGTCAAAATAAGGTAAAAAAAATAAATATTTTAAATCATTAAAATTACAGTGTGTTTGGGACATAAAAAGGTAAGTTTTCACCAAATTTCTTTAAAAAAAAATATTGTTTGTAAAAGATAAAAACCAAAAACTTGGTTATTTGAATTTTTCACATAAAATTTGAGGTTATGCGAAAAAAGTGTAAATACAAAAGTTGTAGATCTTTCTATTACCTACAACTTCCCATTTAACTTTTTTCCATGGGATGTATTTTTGCCGGAAACCGTTTTTTACCCTTAAAAACTCACCCTCGCGGTCGGGAAGTGGACCGCAGATCGCCCGTAAATTGTGTTTCCTTTCATTTTTGTTATATATTCTCTTCCTTTTCCAATGGGTTTCATCCTACTATTATTCTTTTTGGTTTAATAAACTATCGACCAAGGTCTATTGTGGACAATTACATATTGTACTGTTTCTGTACAAACATCACAAATCAGCATAATTTATATAAAGACATTAAAATTAAAAACACATTTTAAACATGTAGACGGGGAAAATGAGATGAAAAAACGCCCTGAGCTATCACTTTTTATATGATACGCAGTGAGACCTCGGGTTTTTTGCATTCGATTCTAAAAACAATTTAGAAAAAGTTCGGGGGATAACTAAGGGAGCTTGTCATAAAATGCATTTTTGTATGCAAAAATGCATCAAAAGCTGCATCAAATTTCCAGGCACATTTTACTTCATAAAAAAACCTTTTTAAAAGGGTGCAAAGTTGTTCATTTTTATTACTCGGGGGTTTTCGGGTACGCTAATCACGAATCCGACGTCGATATGTGATCAGCAAACCCAAAAACCCCCTAGTAGGTTATTTGAACTAATTTCTGTCATTGCTTGATGAGGAATTAAGACGAGGTTGATATGGGGTGTACCGACCCCCAGGTACACCCAGGATGTCTTTTGACGTCGGATTCGTGTTCAGCAAACCCAAAAACCCCCGAGTAGGTTATTTGAACTAATTTCTGTCATTGCTTGACGAGGAATTAAGACGAGGTTGATAGGGGGTGTACCGACCCCCAGGTACACCCAGGATGTCTTGACATCGGATTCGTGATCAGCAGACCCAAAATCCCCTGAGTAATAAAAATGAACAATTTTGCACCCTTTTAAAAACGTGGCTGAAAATTTGATGCAGTTTTTCATGCATTTTTGCATACAAAAATGCATTTTTTGACAAGTCGGAACTTTTTTCTAAATAGTTTTTAGAATCGAATGCAAAAAACCCGAGGTATCTACCTGCGTGTCATAAAAAGTGATAGCTTTTTTCACTCATTTTCCCCCGTCTAATGTTAAAATTAAAATAGAACAATTAAAATGTTAAATCATCAAACCAAAAATTGCAGGTGGGCAAGTTAGAAAAATTGTAACCATGAAAGACCAGCTGAAGAAGCTCAAAGACATGTTGGAAATCGTTAAGACAACGGAGAACATTATGCAGAACACCAGCGCTTCAGCGGAAGCCCAAGCGGCTGCCTGTGAGATTTGCCTGACTGCGGAGAGCATATTAGAAAAGGACGTACAGAAAACTAAATTACATTCTCACATTCAAAACGAGACTAACGCCATGAGATACGATAATGACGCCAACAGTTTATCTTGCGAGAACCAATGCAAGGAAGTTAATAAGAAAACACGGGATCAGAACCGCGGGGGGGTGATGCCTAAAATTTCGAGTATAAGCGAAAAATTGGCCCTGCAAACGGAACTGGAGGCGAAGAAAAAGGAACTGGAGGAAATCATGGGGAAGCACAAAGGTACCTATAAAAAATTTTTTGCTATTTATATTTATTATGTAAAATCCTTTTTCAATGGTAGCAGAGGGTATGAGTATGTCGTCCAGATATACTAACACCTTGTTGAACCTCGAGTCTCCCAAAATATTCTCTACTGTTCTTTGGAAAACGTAGAGGCCAAAAGGCACTCGAATGTATTCATATTTTCCTTCTGGTGTAATGAAAGCCGTATATGGAATCGAATTTTTGGCTAATTTTATTTGGTGATAACCAGAGTGAAAATCTAGCAATCTCAATGGCTCAATGGCTATGACTGGTAAAGGGTAATTTTCTTCCATCGTCTGACGGTTCAAGAGCCTGAAATCTGAGTCTATTTTATCTGTCACTTTGGTAGGAAGAGGAGGATTTCTAGGCGACCTTGATCGCGACAGCTCTTTTCCCCTTTCTTTACTCTTCTTCTTTACAACAGTTTTATGCTTATTCTCACTCGTGTCACTACTTGAGGAACTTCTACGGTGTCTTTTTCTACGCTCCATTGTCTTAAGCGAAACACGCAGCTTTCAAAATGTCACTTTAAAGTCACGATACTATTGTTTTAATATTTTTTAATATTTTCGAGGCGTGACAAAGTAGAGTATATACAGAGTCGTATACTGCATCGGTTGCTTCATCTTTCTGCAAAAATTTCATAAAGGCACATTTCAGGGTTTTCTAGTTATTTCTAAGACAGTAAAAAAAAAATATAACTTTTTCCGTTAAATTATTATTTTTTTAATATTTTCGAGACGTGACAAAGTAAACTATATACACTGTCGTATACTGCATCGATTGCTTCACCTTTCTGCAAAAATTTCATAAAGGGACATCGAAGGGTTTTCTAGTTATTTCTAAGAAAGTAAAAAAAATTAAAACTTTTTCCGTAAATTATTATTCTTTTAATATTTTGAGGCGTGACAAAGTAAACCATATATGCTATTGTATACTGCATCGGTTGCTTCATCTTTTTGCAAAAATTTCATAAAGGCACATCGAAGGGTTTTCTAGTTATTTCTAAGAAAGTAAAAAAAATATAACGTTTTCCGTAAATTATTATATTTTTAATATTTTCGAGGCGTGACAAAGAAAACCATATTGGGACCACGCGTCCGCGGTAACGGACTGCCATAGCCCGTCCCAAAGCCTGCCTAGGTCACCCATCCAAGTGCGCGCCTTGCTTAACTTCGAAGATCGAAATCTTGCCGGTCAAGTCTCGCGGCTAGGCGGCCCCAAACTGAAAACATTAAGGCTATTTTCCTCGAGTTGGTCTGAAATGGAGTTACTGCTTTCTCTCTTAGGACGGCAGTATAATCGATCATAGCTCTAGAAAAATACTGTTTTGGCCAAAGTTTCAGCAAGCTCACTATTTTGATATGAAATACGGTACTGATTTGCAATTCAAAAGTATATCGTCTTGGTGTTGATATATATGAACAGGAAAAGAATTAGTTTATTAAACGTACTAGAAATAAACGTTTAATTTTAGCCAGCACATCAAATTTGAACCACGATGTCGGCATGGATGTCAAGTCCGAATTCAGCTCTACAAGCAATATGGTCAATGAGGCTTGGATGCCCCTTATACCTCCCCAGAATCATTTCGTGGATTCCGATCGTTTCTCGAGGTGGGTATTCTTTGGGAATTATAAAGTAGGCACATTGAAAATCATTTGTTTCGTTATTATTATAGTGATGATCAAGATGAGATTAACGAGTATTCCGAATTGCAAGATAATCACAATATCCTGAATCTGCCGACCTCTAATGTTCCATCTAACTCGACCAAATTTAGAGTGGATAATATTCCTCGAGGCGATGTCGGTCACTCTTCGGAATGTAATAGGTCGCGTGGTCTATCTCATACTCCCGACAGGAATATCAGGAGTAGTTCCGTTGCCACTTCGGGGTACGTCAGAGAACAACCTCGCTCAAATAGCGAACACGACAACAGAACGCAGGTAAACAAACATTTAGTTATTTGTGGCTATAGGAATTATAAAAATGTACTTGTTTTATCATTAAGTAAATATCATGAATTGGTATTTATCGGTTAATCCTGGCAGGATTGCCATGTGGTGGTGATCTATGAAGATCACCAGGTAGTGAGTCGAACTGCATATGAACAGAAACACATTAGGGCCACTTGATATCAGTTTATTTAAACATAGTATCAACGAATTCCTCATGTCAGCAATTTAGTAGTTTTATTGTTAGTTACTTGAAATGGTTTCTTCATATACCTTGCAATCATAAACTTAATAAGAAATTAGATCTTCTGTCTTAGCACGACTAGTCCATCGGTCAGATAGTTTTTTTGATACCTCGCAGGTTTGTAGATTTCGGTAGCTAGAGCTGAAATCCACATTTGGCACAAATCGGGACATGTGGCGGCGACGCCATATTGCCAAGATGGCCGCCAATTTTTTTTTCAAATTTCGATTATTCTTTAAGAAATTGCATTTTTTCAAAGAATTTCAACAGATATCAACAAATACTCCAGTCAATAGAGACTAAAAGAAATGGCTTACCTGGGAAAAATAGGAGGATTTAGTTTTATAGGCTAACTTTATGTTTTTTGGGTCGCTGGTTCTGAATTTTTCACTTCCCACCGAAAAATCTCGTCGGAAATACCTCTATTATGAAAAAAATGGCGCCAAAAAAATTTTTTTTTTCAAATTAACTCGATTTTTGATAATTTTTATAGGAAAATGGCTTGAAATATACAAAAAAAATAAACAAAAAAGATTTCTATAAAGTTTTTTCGATATACTATATTTTTTTAGTTATTCGCGATTGAAAGCGTTAAAAATGCATAACACACTCTCTAAAAAGTCGTTGAAGAAGGGGTAGTTTTTACCCCTTAAAAGCAAAAAGCACAAATCGGGAATATGTCACTTTCGAGGTTAACGGTGAGATGAGCTTAATTCCAAATTTTCATGAAAATCGATGGAGGTTCAGAGATTTGTTGTAAAATACTCGTTTTTCGGCGCCATTTTTTCGAAAATTGCGTCATTTCCGGTAGGAAATTTTGATGGGAAGTGAAAAATTCATAATCAGCGACCCAGAAAACATGAGCTTAATTTCAAATTTTCATGAAAATCGATGGAGATTCAGAGAATTGTTGTAATTTGGCGCCATTTTTTCGAAAATTGTGGTATTTCCGGCAGGAAATTTTGTTGGGAAGTGAAAAATTCAGAATCAGCTACCCCAAAAAAACATAAGGAAAGCTTATAAAACTGAATCCTCCTATTTTTTCTAGGTAATATTCTCTATTGACTGGAGTACAATTCTTCATTCGTATCTATAAAAACAAAAAAAAAACTGTTTTGAGTTTAATTTTTCTCAAAAAAAAACATTAAAAAATTAAAAAACTTAAAAATTATACTCTTGATTTAAAAAAAGCAATATAATTTTTAAGTTTTTCTTCAAGGGCAAAAAAATGTTTAAATCAGAACTTCATTTTCACTCTTAGAAATTTCAAATATGCTAAAAATATATAATTTTTTTATATATAGGTATATATTGGTTTTTCTTGATTTTTGGAAAAACGGTTAGGAAATCGGAAAATTTTACACCGCCTTCGAAATATTTTGAATTTTAGACCAAAATTATGGAAAAATCGTATCTATATGTATATACGACAACCTTCCCCCACCTACCAATTGTCCGCGTCTATGGCAACATGTTCTAGACACCAAAACGTTCCACTCTTTTCAAAAATATCGCTGTATATAGACTTTTCTCAAAAACGATGATTTTTTTTCCTATATGTATCTACTGACCTATTAATTAAAATTCATTATTCGGTTCGTTTTCTAAGTCATGGTGTATCTATGGCAAATTTGATTAACTAGCATACAGGCTGAATTAGAAATACATGCGAATATTTGATTGAATTGTTCAAAAGGAGACATAAACAGTCCCTATTTCAATACACTTAATATTTAACCTTCAATATGTGGCAACAATGAAGTGCAAACTGACAGGCGGAATGCACATACATCTGCCAAAAACAAGGTCAACAACTTTCACACATCATTCACACCATATGCATATTTGAGCCAAGTCTTCAATAATTCTTTCCAGTCTTATTTTTGACATATTTTTCGAATTACTATCTTGGTCGTCATTTTAAACTTGTGAACTTTAGAAGATTTTCATATCTGCATGTATTCCAAATTCAACCTGTATATTTAATTAACCTTGTACCGACATTATTCCTCATATGCTCATTCTTATTTAGGTTCAAAAACAAATTCAACTGATAAAGAGCGTATGCGACTCGATGCTGGAACAGCAGACCACCAATTCGCAGTCCAACGTGCAACAGTTGAGGAATAATCTGACGCCGTCGCCTCTCTATTCCGAGCCCCGCAGATTCGCCTCGCCAAATCCGCATGCGACGAACGCGTTAAATATCGCTAATCCAATTACGGACATGCCCTGGTTGTCTGGGAATAATACGCACGCTAATTCAAGTTCGGACGCGAATAATTACCAGAATTGGCTCTCCACCAATACGCTGCAGACGCAATCGTTCATGTTGAATACGTTGAATCAGTGCTGCCAGATGTTGTGGTTGCAACAGCGGGAATTGGTGTCCGTCAGGAATTCAGTCATGTTGGTGAGTTAACGTATTCGATCTATAATATAAACAGATTAATCAGTAATCAGTAATCAGTTTTGGAGAACTCCACAGCTATTTATGGTAAAGTAGAAATCGCTAATAATTTTAATAAATTCTCCACCGAAATAGGTGCAATATTAGCTAGTAAAATACGAGCTACAAACAATAATTATAGTTTGGAATCTAAAGGAAATTGCGTATCACAGAAATCGATATTCTTGACTCCAACTAGTCGTAAATAATTACATAATATCGTAACTCCTCCCATGTTAACCGAAAAATTATTCTCTTAGTGATTTTTCAACAAATTATATTTGAATTATTTTCATTTAAATTTATTACTTGAATTTAAATTAATAGTAAGTTTTGATAGATGGAATAGTTTAGCAAATTAGTCAGGAAATTTTGAAAAAAAACGCGTTAATTTCATTATAGATCCTCTTACTTACATAATAAATCAATTCTTTAAAACTGCGTTCATGTTTTTAAAAATGGTGAAAAAACAAAAAATGTCAAATTATAGACCCATATCGCTGGTTTCTGCAAGTTTCGATTAACCAACCGAAACTAACCGTTAACAGCGAAAAGTGTCTTACAAAGGCATGAGAGCTTATTTATAACGTCGGTGTTATCCATCCCTGACTTGGCAGTCCGCACTATGCATTGTATTATTATAAGAGTAGCTTACAATGTGGGATCGTAACTCCTCCCATGTTAACCGAAAAATTATTCTCTGAGTGATTTTTCAACAAATTATACAAGTTGAATTATTTTCATTTAAATTTGACTTGGTTTTTAAGAGTTTTGAAATATATTTGCTATAAATCAGGTATAGAATAACAGGCACTAAGATTAAGTACATTACAGTTCATATGGATGTTTTGGAAACATAAACAGGAATATTAAGTTTGCTTATTTCATTTCTTTGATATTCCAAGTGTTTTTGAGTTTTGACTAGTCGATGTGTATTAATTAAGTTAAGATTAAAAGTTCCTATATTTTTATATGTTCTTAAAATATGGTTTTCTATCTTAACAGTGTAAATTGTATCTAAATCGATCACATAGCTTCCAAGGAGTGGAATATTATCTCTAATATTTTTGCATTGTTGTATAGCAACTAAAGGTTGAGGTGCAATAATTACAATTAATTTTTCGTGTATCATTTTTTGAATTTGATATTTGTCTAAGTTTAATGGTAATGGGTAGCAATTACTAATCATTTTTGAAAGTGTTATAACGTTAATATTTATAAAAAAATTTTAAAAGCAAGTCTATTAAAGTTAATTTGTCATAATTTTAAGTTCAGATAATAATTCATTTGGCTTTATAATCGAATTAAGCAGAGTAATTAGCAAAAGAAATGGCTATTTCTATTTTACCCAGTACAGTATAAATTGTTTGATATCTGAAATCTTTAATTTCTGATCCATGTGATTAAATTAAGTGGTTCTGTGAAATATTATGAGCAAATTAATTATACGGCGTACAATATGTATGTGTAGTTGAACGACCGCCAACCCTGACTTACACAATGTTTTTCATTGGCGTAGACATTTTTTTCTCTTAGGGGGGTGAAAGAAGGTTTTTATATGTATATTTTCAACACCGCAGCTGCTATTGAATGCAAGTTTCCACACCACTCATGAAGTATTGCTTTCAGCGCGTTACCATTTTTTAGTGGGTGGCTTGCCAGTAGCCATATTTCCCACAAGAAACAAAAATAAATATGTACAAAACAGCTAAGTAGCCGTGAAAAATAAACTTTAAAACGGAAAAATAAAATAAATATACTTGCGATTGAAATACAATCATATTTATTGTGTAAGTAGGTACCTACCTAACCTACCAAATCGTCAACGCTCAACGCCGATTTATTTTGACTCAATGCTTTGACAACGATCAGAGCTTGTTTGTTAATAGGTGCCTACATAATTAAACCGAGACTAAATACAACACATTTTTAAAAATAATTACAAATGCAATACATGCCTACCTACCAGCTTCTCATCGCAAAGCGATTTCCAATACGCACACTTTTTACAGCCAATCAAAATTAGATACTGACCTTGAGGTATTTTACCGTCATTGTAAATTTTCATTTCATTTGTGTATAGGTAGGTATACGGTTTTAATTTTACCTACCTACTAATTTTTAATTTTGCCCACTGATGTAAATTATTAATTTGTGATCTGTGATCTTTAAAAATGTTTATAGAAGAATTTAGCAAGGATACTTAATTTTCTAAAATAATTTTTTATAAAATTATTATATTAGTTGATTTATTCCTGGTTTAGATGAATCTGAACATGGCATCTGAAATAATATGAGGTTTCTTAAGCTCTTTAAGATGTATTACCTCAGTATTATTAGTTTTATAATTTCTTATTTTTCTTTATTATATTCAAGTAACTTTGTTAATATATATGGTCCTTTAAATCCATTTTTATGTTCAAAGCGTTCTTCTAGTCTCTTATAGACAGTTTGATTAATTTTAAAGCGAAACCGATTTTCGCCTTCTTTATTAATTCAATCAATAGTCTTTCGTTTATTTAATTCTTGATCTGCTGCAATCTCTTTATACAGAGACCTTAGTTTATCTTTATGGCTTGTAATATAGTCAGAGTAAAATGTCATAGGAATAAGGTCAAAAGGATCTCTGAGGTTAGTATGTCCAAATGTTAATTCGAAATATACATTAACAAAGTTTTTTAGAGTATATAGCACTGTTGCTGACTCATATAAAGGTATCTTTAATTTTGTTACATTATTTTTGTCAAATTTCGTTTGATTGTATTTAATATTTAGTTAGGGGTTTCTATCACTTCCAATTTGGTTTATTTTATTATTAATAATGTCTAATATTTCTTGATTTATATTGCCTGGATTGTTAATTATTGATTCTGTTTCATTTAAATTCAGTTGGATTCGAGAAAATGGGTCGGCATTAGTATTCTGTTTGATTTGTTTTTTTTTATTACAATTTCCTAATCGTAAGTTTTGTTTGAGCAGTTTATTATAATTATTATACACGGCTTCTAATATGTATGTGTAGTTTAACGACCGGCAACCCTGACCTACACAATGTTTTGAGGGTGAAAGTAGATCGGTTTTTATATGCATATTTTCAACACCATAGCTGATAATGAATGCAAGTTTCCACACCCCTTATTAAGTATTGCTTTCAGCACGTTACCATTTTTTAGTGGGTGGCTCGCTAGTAGCGCGCCACCATTTCCCGCAAGAAACAAAAATAATATGTACAAAACAGCTAAGTAGCCGTGAAAAATAAACTTTAAAACGGAAAAATAAAATAAATATACTCGCAATTGAAATACAGTTATATTTATTGTGTAAGTAGATACCTACCTAACGTACTAAATCGTCAACACTCAACGCCGATTTACTTTGACTCAATGCTTTGACAACGATCAGAGCTTGTTTGTTAATAGGTATCTACATAACTAAACCGAGACTAAATACAACACATTTTTAAAAATCATTACAAATGCAATACATGCCTACCTACCAGCTTCTCATCGCAAAGCGATTTCCAATACGCACACTTTTTACAGCCAATCAAAATTAGAAACTGCCTTTGAGGTATTTTACTGTCATTGTAAATTTTCATTTCATTCGTGGCTAGGTAGGTACACGGTTTTAATTTTATAAACAGTCTATAGAATTTTTAATTTTGCCCACAGATGTAGATTATTAATTTGTGATCTAGGATGGTAAGTACCTGCATAAAAATAAAGTCAATGAACAATCGGTACCTACTTATGTAATAAACCAGAGATCGTTTCCAGTTTTTGTAAATCCCAATAAAACGCCTAAGTTATATCGTTGTATTTATAACCTAGCGGCCTCAAGCACTGGGATATATTTTGGATAAAATTATTTTAGAAATGTCTTAAGTGGAGGAGGGACCTATTAGTATCTACCTCAGTACACGTCAGTACCTACTTCGAGCAGCCCATAAATCAACTTTTATTTTTGTGAAAGTCGGCTCTGCTCTAGCCCCCACTATATATAATTTTTGCCGTCAAATAATATTTTTCTTACATTTTTTAACATACCTATCCTATCTCGTATATAAAGCGAGGTCGTATATAAATCTGCGTTTTTCAGGTTTCATATGAAACGAACAAAAATTTTTGCTAACCGCCATTTTTTTATTTCGACTCTCGTTGCGGTGTATACCCACATAGGTAGGTATATAAATAATATATAGGTAGGTAAACGTCTTGCTTGGCCGTTGTGACTTTTTGTATAAGCTCCAGGATAAAAACAATTTAAAAAACGGGAGTTAAAATTTACCTACCAACACTAGGAGGTACTTAGGCAGGTACCTCTGAAAATACATAAATACCTAAGTATCTGTACTGAAAATAAATAATTAGTTTATTTTTAGTTACAGGACTTTTACAGGTACCGCTCAGATAATAAAAATAACCGTATTATATTGTATCACAATAACATTTAAACAGCACTATATACAGAGTGTCTCATAAGTCATGGATCAAACGAAAGGAGGTGATAGGAGGGGGACTTATTTCCAACAAAAAAAACATACATATTGTTATCCAATTGTTTGCTGTTTTCGAGATATTGCCTGTTTTCTGTTTTATTGTTAACAATTTGTAAATTACAGCTAGTTATTTATCAGTAACCAAATAACAATAAATGTGGGTCTAATTATTTTAAAAGATGTTCAAAATGTTTTCCTCCTTCTTGAATGCATAATCTGCATCGCCGAATGAAATCCCACCTCAGTTTTAATAGAGCCTCTTGATTGTTTCGTATTTGATTTACGACGAGTTCAATTCATGCCCGAGGAGTTTGCTCATTATTGCATTCTGTTTCAAATACTTGTTCTTTGAAGTAACCCCATAAAAAGAAATTTAAGAGGTTTAAGTCTGGCGAACGGGGTGGCCACTCTATGGTCCCTCTTCGGCCTATCCATCTTTCAGGGAAGGTGTTATTAATAAATTGACAAACGGGGAGTGCAAAATGAGGGGGAGCTCCATCGTGTTGGAATCACATTTTTCTAGGGACTGCTAAGGTAACATCCTCTAGCGATTCGTTTAGATCACTTTGTAGAAATCTTAAGTACCGTGCGGCATTCAATCTCTCAGGTAATTCAAAGGGCCCTATTAATCTACTATTAAGAATCCCGGCCCATAAATTGACACTGAAACGATGCTGAAATCGATCCTGTCCTCGCATTCGTGGATTTTCTACTGCCCAATGATGTAGATTATGAATATTAAATATTCCCGTGTGGTGGAAACTGGCTTCGTCCGTCCATAAAATGTTATAAAGATAATCAGGATCCTCCCTTAATTGTTGCAACATTTCTCTGCAAAATTCAAGTCTTTTCAAGTAGTCGTCTGGCAAAAGAGATTGCACACGTTGCACCGTTGCCCTTGCAACACCTTGT
>CAXKVY010014079.1:0-17714 GCA_964058915.1 Tetropium fuscum
TCTATTTATTATCAGAATCAACTAAAAATCGGTGTCCCGGGAATTTTGAAGTCGCTGATCACGAATTTTTTGACCAAATAATTGAGCAAAATAATTAATTAATTTTAATTAATATTATTTTAATTTGCCTCAATACATAATTATTAGCAATGCAAGTTTCTATATATTTTAGTAATGCGGTAACCAGTTTAGTATCACTGTTTTTTAAATTAATACGACTCGATAAAGTAAAAAAATAATACAGGTTATATCATTTTTACTGAAAATAGTACCTACCTAGTTAATTTAAGAAATATTAATATTAGATTATTGATTATTCCATGTTATACTTATATTTTTTATTTGGCGCATTGCATATAAGTTTTATGTAATCTCATTATCAAAAGTCATTTTTGAAGAAGAAACATATTTATATGGAAATTCAAAAATAGTATCTCTGCTTTAATAATAAAGGAACGTTAATTATAAGATTATTTGCGCTTATTAATTGAAAATTATTATCTACTTAACAAAAAAAGTATTATTGTTTCTGATCATCTATAAATTAATCTATAAATTAAGCCTGTTTATTTCCTCATAAGATTGTATAAGATTATACAGAAATTTGAGCCGGTCCTGAAAAATCCGGCCAGGCTTGGTAGCACATCGGTAACGCGCAAACAACAACACTATGTTTGTCGCTCTGCTCAAAATCAAAAGGTTGGAACGATGTGTCAAAGGTACCAGCACCTGCTGGGACGTACCGATTCGCCGTTTCGACAACTCATGCGAGGCTAAATTTTTTGTACTAAATCCCCGCCTTAACTGACATCTGTTGAGCGTTTGAGTAAAAAATTGGAAGCTATTGGTTTATTTGTAGAGATGCTTTAAAAAATTGTAATGAAATTTTGAAACAACTAAAATAACATCATCATTCAGATGTCGTCATGGTCATATTTTATTAACGGCAGCCAAAAAAATAAATAAATAAATAAGGCAGACACTTTTGGACGGGTTAACAATAAACCACAATACCCCAAAGTGGTGTGTTCTAAAATAAAAAAAATAAGTCATTTATTCACGCTGAAATTTTAATAGCATCTTAATTAGCTATATTTAAAAATATTTGCAAAATGTCAGACACTTTCTGGGGTTTAATAACTGGCAAACATTAAAATAAATCTTGCACGGGATAGAGAGAGATACGCTGCGGGTAGTACTGAACGCGAGTGAGAGCAACGATCAACGGTGTAGCGCGGTCCCTCTCTGCGTTCTCATTGGTTATCTATCGATCACGTGATCTTGCACGGCTGTACCGGCTAACTTTCCTGTTTGATATTTTTGAGTGTAAATTGATAAAGATAAATGTATTTTTTTACGTAAATTATTGTAAACCTCAAATTTGTGAACAAAATTAATTCATTACAATTATTATTGTAAAGTTAAACTAAAAAATAAAAATGTAATTTACAGTTCATCGGACATTATTTATAATAATTACAGCTCTAGAAAATCATAAATAATTTGTTTTCTGGCGCCGGTTTAGACAGATTGTTACATTTTATTGTTTAAAAAAAAGTAATATGGCTGGAACAGCCGAGGACAAGAATAAACTCCTCGTTAAATTCATCCGCGATGGCTGTACCTCCTCGCTCCCGCCTACGTCTCAGAATCGCTTTTTGACACCCCCGCCTGCTCCGCTCTTCCCGACGGCAAAAAAAACCTTACCGACTGTCGATGAAATATGTGAGAAAGACCGCTGATCGAACCTGCATTTCAATGGAAAAACGGACCCAGTGGAATTTTTGGAAAAATTGACAGACTTCCAGGAGTATACTGACACTCCGTACACCGCTTTACTCCAAGCCCTTTGTGGTATGTTCCAAGGCAACGCTCTGGCCTGGTACCGAAATAACCGACACCTGTGGAAATCCTGGAGAGATTTCTTGGCCGATATTAAACTGTTTTTCCTGTCCGCCACCTTCCAAATGTCGCTAGAAAATGAGATATTCAACCGTCGCCAGATGCCTGGAGAGGCTGGCCCAGAGTATGTTCTAGCACTACAAACGATAATTCGAAGGCATGGGGAATCTGCCAAGCAAACGTTGCACCGCCTGTATACCAACCTACGCCCCGAGTACCGGATGTATATCCGTCAGAGTGAGGTCCGAAGTATTCGTGACCTAGTAGATAAGACAAAGGAGTATGAAGCACTTCAACAAGAACAAGCTGTACTCCGACTGACAATAGCCACTATCCAAACAGTTACTTCGACGTCAGAAGAGTCAAGCGTCCTCCCACAACCACCTTCTGAAGGATACCGAAGTATTGGATCACTATGAACTAGGCCACCCACACCAAGAAAATGCTGACGTTGCGGAAATGCCGGTCACTTCCGTAACGAATGCCGTTCTCATACAAGGCTATTCTGTTCCCGCTGTGGCCAAGAAGGCATCATGACACGTAACTGTCAGTGCCCAAAAGCAACGCATTCTGCTACCAGTCTTGAGCCACAACATGAGACGAACGTCTCAGAGGAAATCGTAACTAGACTGCTAGACAACCACACATATTTGTGCCAATTCAAATTTATGGAGATACATTTTCTGCCTTAATTGACACAGGTGCTGCTCGCTCATACATAGGAGACACGGTACATGATCTTTGCACCCGCTATGGCTTATCCGGGATAAACGTGAGCACTACTGCCGCAAAACTAGCAGACAGTAGTGTGATTCCCGTCAACCGCTATTACCAGTTGGAATTTACAGTAGCTGAAAATACATTTTCCGAAATAATGTATCACTTCGAAAACCTCTTGTCAGATGTCGTGTTCGGGATGGATATCCTGACCAAGTATTTCACTATTGATTCACCAACCTCCACGCTTGCGATACGTAAACGTCCTGTCCTCACATCACCGATAGTTGACTCACTAGGAGTACTAGCAGTATCGCTAGCCCCAGAGAAGGAGATCTTAAGCTCCTTAAAAGTGAAGTTGACCAGGAATCCGTCTTATCGTTTCCAGAATGTGCAGATGCAGAATAGCGGAAGAAGGAAAAATACTGATCTGCTGCACACTGGCAATACAAGTATGTTATCACACAGCTCTGCAGATACCAAGGGATCGCACATCACCGAGGATGTGCCAGTCAGACAGTGGCGCTCGGTCGAGATAGAACCTCCGCACCGAAGCTAAGAGCGCCACAATATATATATATATATATATATATATATATATATATATATATATATATATATATATATATATATATATATATATATATATATATATATATGTATGTTATATTGCTTGCCGCAATAATAACTTTTAAAAAAAAAACTTTATTTGAATTACATGAAATGAAAAATGTCAGTGAGTTTAATTTTGATGTTTACTACACTGGTCGTTCTACACTTGACGTAGGGTCATACTACACTGAATATAATTTGCTTTGAAATGTTCTTTTATAAACTATATAATGCAAGTTCAGCGTGCAGGTGGGCAAGCGACAGCTTGGTCAACGGCTAGTCTGCATTATGTGCCGATAAGCGAAATATAATGCCATGAGAAAGGATGTGTCATATAATATGCACTGATATGGAAATCTTATCTGAGTAACGCTAAATAATAAAATGTAAGATATTATAAGCTGCTATGAGTTTCATATAACAACTCCCTTATTATAAAAAAAGTTGAAGTTATACATCGACTTTTAAATTCAAGTTACATAATACGAAATATTGAAATAATAAAGCTAGATAAAATACAGATAAATAATATTTAATTTATATAATATAAAATGATTAAAATAAGTTCTTTTCAAAAATGACACTGAGATACGCTAGTTTTTCAACTGTTCACTTCGATGCACTCTTCGTCGATTTCATCTTTGCTGTGTATGGGTGGTCTTCTCCTTGGAAGTAGCCTGGTGAGGACACTAAATCTGCGATTTGGTGGAGGTGGAGGTGATCCATATGCTACAATGGATAGTCTTCTTCTTCGTCGGCATTTGCAGGATACATATAAAATTATAATGCAAATAATAAGCGTAATAGTTAGATAGGTAAACCACGAATAGTGTTTTTCGATGAAGGGTTGGTTAATGATGTCATCTAAGTCTCTGGAATATTGGTCGAGTTTATGTTTCGCAATTTCCAATTCTTCCACGTTGAGGTTGTTAAGCTTTAGTGGTTTAAGCTCTGGCAACTTTAGTTTGTCTGGCATTTTGCTGCAACAGTCGAATGGAATTAAGACTGGATGACGGTTGTAATTTGTTTCTTTAATGTCTCTATTGAATGTTTCTTCGTCAACACGCAACCTTTGGATAGTGGCGTTAAAATTTTTGATGACCGAAGTTGTGACTGAAATTTTATTTTTAATTAAATTTTCAAGTTGATGTTCATCATTGTTCAATTTATTTATACAGTTAGAGTAATATTCTCCATCTGATGCGTCAAGATTACCAGTAAGTGATTTAAATACAGAACCTATACCATTAATGAGTCCGCGTTTATAACGTTTGGTGTCATAAAAGACTTCGTTAAATTTGGATCCAATGGAGGTTGAAATTTGGTTTAAAAGGCTGATATGAGATTTTACTTCTGTTTGAAAAACGTTGAAATTATGGATAGCGGGATCAAACATGTTTAGGATTTGAGATAGGATCTTGTCATAGTTGTCAAATGCTAATTTGATGGATGTTATGTTTTTATGTACCAAAAGTGTCCATTTGTCGTGGGTAATGTCAATCTTAGTGTCTTCGTGATAGTATACTCCTACGGTGTTATTAATTGGGATTATCGTGTATTGTGAAGCTACTGTTCCGATCAGCTGAAGAAACCTGAAAATAAATTAATTTTCGTAGTAAGGCTTCATTCTGTCAATATTTACTTTTGTTTTGTTTTTGGTTTCAAGATTAACTAATATTGCAGAATTTAGAAATATTTGAATTATCTCAAAGGGACCATTAAATTTGTTTTGCAATTTATCTTTAATTTGTGATTCTTTTACGTAAACCTTGTCTCCTACTTGAAATTCGTAACGATTCTCGGGGACATGTTTATCGAAGCGTACTTTAGCTTTTTCTTTATGCGTCTGGGTTCGAGATCGGGCAACTTTATAATAATGAGATATTCTGTTATTGAGGTCTCGTATATATTTTGTGATCAGGTCTTTTTCGTTGTACAATGTCTCAGGGGGTCTACTGGATGTGTGTCCAAAAATTAACTCAAACGGTGTAAATCCGTGCGTTTTGTTTACTGAATTGTTGTAACAGATTACAGCGTAAGGGAGGATGTTAAAAGGATGTTCGTCTGGGTTTTCTGCGAGGTGTACTCTTATCATTTCGGTAAGAGTGGCATGAAATCGTTCTAGTGATCCATTTGATTGAGGATGACTAACGCTTGAAATTGTTAATTTGACGTCGTACAAGGTACATAAATCACGGAGTAGGCTGTTGTCAAATTCACGGCCATAGTCGCAGTGAATCCTTAAGGGTGTACCATGTAGTGTTGAAAGTATAGCAATAAAGTATTGACTATTGATTTACTTGTTTTGTCTTGAAGAGCATAAGCTTGAGTAAATTTTGTAAGCTCATCTCGGATGGTCAGTGCGTAATTTCTATTTGGTGCTTCGAAAACGTCTATGTTTATACGTTCAAAAGGCGTCTTTGGTGTTTCGGTAATCACTATTACGACACACTTTTGTTTTTTGACAAATTTCGCAATTTTTGATAAATTTCTCTACGTCTTTGGTTAAGCCAGTCCAATTGTACTTTTCTTTAATACGTCTAATGGTTTCATTTATACCTCTGTGTAAATTATTTTTACCCGAGTGATGTTGGTCTAGTATGATAGGAATTTCGTCTTTGTCTGGTGTTTTGACGATATTTTGGCAAATAACTAATTTTAAATCTTGTTCGGCAAAAATAAATGAAAGCATTTCTAATATTGGTAAATCTAAATTGTTTTCTACATGAAAGGTTTGAGAGAGATCAATTTCGTTTTTAAATTTGTATAATAGGATGAATAAACATTCTATTACTCCGTCGAAAGGCAAAGGGACTATAAAATACCTTGTTTTTCTCACAGATTTGCTAGATACTGTGTTAACTTTATAGGTTGTAAAATCGGGATTTTCCTCAAATATATCTTCTATTATTTTATCATGAAGATCTTCTAACTTATTTTGTTTGAAAAAGGTAATGATATTTTTATGGTCTCGGTCTAATAATTGTTTATTTGTAAATTTTATTTTTGAATAAACAATTAAGGATTTTGTCTTGTATAGGTTAACAAAAGTTTCGAATTCATTTGAAACTTGTTCTTTCGTTATTTTGTCAGAATTAGGTTCATCTTCGTCATCGATTTCTATAGTTTCGTCTTCATCTTAATTGTTTGCGGCTAATATTTTGAAATTTAATTTGGAACATTCTTTAAAATGATTAATTTTTATTCTAGAAAGAGCATCGGCGTTCTTATTGATTTTGCCGGGTTTGTAGACTATTTCGTAATCGTACTCCTCTAGTTTCAAGCGCCAGCGAGCGAGTCTGCTGCCTGGATCTTTGATTGAGAATAACCACGTCAAAGGTAGGTGGTCGGTAACTAGTTTAAACTTTCTGCCAAAAATATACGGTCTGAAGTGTTTTACTGACCATGCTATAGCTAACAGTTCACATTCTATCGTACTGTATTTAGATTCAGCACTACATAGTGTTCGAGAAGCATAAGCGATAGGTAGGTCTTTCCCTATGGGTCCTTGTGAAAGTACAGCGCCAATAGCGTATGCACTTGCGTCTGTTGTTAGTAAGAATGGTTCGTCGAAGTTAGGGTAAATTAAAATTGGAGAGGATATTAAAGCTTGTTTCAATTCGTTAAACCTATTTTTGCATTGAGTATCAAAATGAAATAAAATGTCTTTGAAGTAATTTAGTCATTGGTTTTGAGATTTTTGCGAAGTTTGAAATAAAGCGTCTGTAATATTGCTGGTTATTACATCCTAGAAATGACTTGATTTCTTTTTGATTTTTCGGTTCAGGGAAATTTTGAATACAATCGATTTTCGCCGGATTCGGTTTTACTCCATTTTCAGTTATAACATGTCCTAAATACGCAACTTCCTTTCTTAGGAATTCACATTTGTCAGGTTGAATCTTAAGATTCGCTTTCTGAAGACGTTTATTTAACCTAGAAATGTGGTCATGGATTGTTGGCGAATAAATAATGATGTCGTCCATGTAAACGAGACAACGTTCATTTTGAATTCCCAATAAAATGTTATCCATCACTCTTTGAAACGTTGATGGAGCATTTTTTAATCCAAATGGCATACGTACAAATTCAAAATGTTCATTTTCGACTGTGAAAGCGATCTTCTGAATATCTTTAGGATCAATTTCAATTTGGTGAAAACCTGATGCTAAATCTAAAGTAGTGAAATATTGGCATCGCCCTAATTGAGCAAGTAAGTCTGAAATGTTCGGAAGGGGATATTTGTCGTCTATTGTAACCTGATTTAATTTTCGATAGTCGATGACTACACGCCATTTCTGTTTTCCAGAAGCGTCAATTTTTTTCGGGACTACCCAAACTGGGGAGGACCATGGTGATATTGAATGTCGAATTATACCTTGGTCTAACATTTTTGAGACTTGTGTTTTTACCTCTTCTTTGTGAATTTGTGGGTATCTATATGATTTTGTATAGGCAGGTTTAGCATGATTAGTGTCAATTGCGTGTTTAATTTCGTTTGTAAATGATAATTTATCACCTTCTAAATAAAATATGTCCGAAAATTTAAGACATAAGTCTGTTATTAAATCTTTTTCTTCATGATTTAGATGTTCTAATCTTAATTGGTCTAAAATAATTTGTTCACGCTCAAAGTTATCGTTTATAAAATTATCCTGGTTGCTATCATTAATATTTAATATTTGGTTAGAATTTTGAAATGGTTCGAATTTTAATTTGGAAAAATTTACATTTTTCGGCATTGCGTTTGCATTGATAACTGATGTTAAAAATTCACCTTTGTGATTTATTCTTACGATGGAAGTCTTACTCTGTCTATTTCCTGCGCTAACAGTATAGCGTCAGTATTTACTAAGTTACATTTTAATTTAACAATTTGTTCTGTACGAGGTTCTAACGAAATATTGTTAGCAATATCAAAATTATCTGTACATTCATGAAGTGAATTTTCAGTAACTTTGAAAAGTGGAATCGTCTTAAAGTCAGTAATAAGTTGTTTGTTTTTCAAATCAATTATACAATTGTAATGCTCTAGAAAGTCGGAACCTATAAGTCCGTCGAATTCTATATCCAAGTTGTGTATGTATACTTTATGCGGGTTACCAATTTGAAATGGAATAAGTGTTGATTCGTTTATTATAATTTTTTGGTTTGTTATTCCTTGAATAACAACATTTTCCGGGGATCTTTGCTTATAATTTTCGCATGTTTTTTGTTTGAAAATAGTTAAACCAGCAGAGTCAATTAAAATTTTAAATTTATTTGTGATGTCCTTTATATAATAAAGATTTTTTGAGTTTACGGTTAATAGCGGGTTTAGAAAAATATTTGTTCGGGGAAGTTCACATCGGGGTTGTAATTCTGCAAATTCATTGTTTGAATTTGGTTTGTCAATGTGTCCAGTGTTTGGTCTGTTTGATAGTCCGGGGGATCGGTTGGAAATGGGGAATCGTGAAAATTTTAGTTAAACGTTATTTGTTCTTGATTATCAGTATAATCAAATTGGTCACATTCTTCATTGTCGCTGTAAGTATTCTGGCTATATTGATTAGCAGTATAATCAATATCATTAAAGTCATGCTGATAATTATTTGAATTTTCGCTTGGTAAATTATCATAATTAACATGATGAGTTTTATTTTGCCTATTCAAATTTGGGTTTGATTGGGGTGCTGATGGCCTGTTTTGATTTGAGTAACTTTGATTTTGTCTCATTGAATTTTGTTGAAAATTCGGACGATTTTGTTGAAAGTTTTGATTTTGTTGCTGAAATGGTCTCTGAAAGCTAGGGCCAGGTAAATTTCTTGGTGGATAGCTAGGGTTTTTTTTGTCTTTGCTGAAAGCTTTGCGAATTCTGTTGAAAGTTTGGTGAAAAATTTGTTTGTTGAGTATTTTGTGAATTTTGTCGTGTGCGACATTCACTAATAATATGTCCGGTATCTCACTTTAAACGACAGTTATAATTGTATATAAAATTGGATCTCGCGACGTGCGAAGCCTGCCATACTCGTACGAGTATATACTAATATGACGGATGAAATGGGCGGTTTGCCGCGGTTTCAAATTTTATTGTTTTAACGGACTTGTCCACGTTAAGGTCCTAATCTTACTGTTTAAAGTTAAGTGTACAGTGATTTCTCATGGTTCGATTGTTGTAAATAATTAGATCTAGGTATCATGTCAATAGTAGAGTCGCAAGCACGATTTATTTTGACTTACGTCCGACATCCAAACCACTCCCAGGGGGTGAAAACTGAAAAATTCGCTAAAAAAGATCTTTTCGCCTCATATCTACTAATTTTTGAAAATTCAAAATCCGATTGCAAATAAAAAAATTACAAGTGTTAATCGAATGGAAATTTACATTGATTAAACCGGATATAAATTTACAAATGTACCTACTTGTACATCTCGTAAACGCGTGATATTTTAATTTGCTTTAAAATGGAAATTGTTTTACACTGCGATTGTATTTAAACGACTTAAAATATCGAAAAAACACCAAGAATAAAAGTTTTAGCCCGGAATATCTAGATAACGTAGGTGTGTATTATTTTCAATAATACTTAATAAATAAGGAAGTTATTAATTAATTCGTGCGGCCGCGTCTTCTGTCGATGCTCACGGCATCTCACTTTTCGCTCGTTTCCCGTCGCACTCGCACTTACAGCACTCGTAGTTATAGCAGAAACTTGCATAATATGATACTTACGGAACACTTTATGGTTGTTTATGGTGCTTTTGTGCGTTGACATATTGTGCGTTGACATTTTGTGCGTTGACGTAATTTTTGATCGCAAAACATTAATTGTATTGCAGTTTGCACTCGAGTACAGAAGCATGGAAAACTTCTCCAAATCTTTAAACGAGTAATAAATAATAAGTAAGAGTAATAAATTTCTTTTCAGGTTTTCCGGTAGTGTAATCAGATCAATCTCCCGCGTTTTTTCGCCGTATTACTTACCACGCAAACACTGAATCTAACTCTTTGCGACACAGAAAAGTAATTTTGTTAAAAGGTATATTAAAGATAATACCAAATTTGTTCTTAAACTAAGCACACCTAACACTAAATAAATTTGTTGTTATGTCAACGCACAAAAGCTCCATAAACAACAATAAAGTATTCCGTAAGTATCATATTATGCAAGTTTCTGCTATAACTGCGAGTGCGACGGGAAACGAGCGAAACGTGAGATACCCTGAGCATCGATAGAAGACGCGGCCGCACTAATTAATTAATAACGTCCTTATTTATTAAGTACTTTTGAAAAATAACTTTTATTCTTGGTGTTTTTTCGATATTTTAAGTCGTACAATCGCAGTGTAAAACAATTTCCATTTTAATACAAATTAAAATATCACGCGTTTACGAGTACATTTGTAAAAATATATCAGGTTTAATCAATGTAAATTTCCATTCGATTAACACTTTTATTAATAATTTTTATTAATAGTAATTTTTTTATTTTCCCTCGAATTTTGATATTTCAAAAATTAGTAGATATGAGGCGAAAAGATCTTTTTTAGCGAATTTTTCAGTTTTCATCCCCTGGGGGTGGTTTGGACCCTGATATCGTCAGAATTTTGTGGGTGAATACAGATATCAATTAACACTAAATGACGCATTCAGTATATTTTTACCTTCAATAAACGAAATTTTTTTCTAGAAAAGCTTTCGGCATTATGCGTGTCTACTACAAGAAGTAGCAGAACACCAAGAATTATGCAAATGGCAACTGAACAGCGAGAAGATTTTATTGAAGAATAGATACTATTTAGAATGAGTAATAATTCTTTTACTAATTTTAAACTGTTAGTTCTAAAAGAACTTTAATAATTTAAAAATACAACTGCCTATAAGAAAGTGGGAGTTGACGTTTTCCAGTTTCTAAAACTTTTTCAAATAACACAACTAACCTAAATATCTGTGATCCCTTGATAGCGTATTAATCAACCCTTGTTTACTCAATTTGGCCATAAATGTATCATTTTCATATCTCTTTCGATTTCCCAGATCCTCAGAGATATTTATTTAAAATTTGAATTACTTTGTACACAATACTAGCAATACTTGTAGCTTTTTTGCACTGATTCCAACCGCTGTCGACAGATTTATCAATGATTGTGTATCCCCAAATTGACCTCAAAAAAACTATAATTTTAGAATTTTTGAATAAGGAATTCCTTATAAAAATACCTGCTTGTTTTAAAACTTCCAAAATTATATCATTATTCAAAATGAACTGCACACCTAGTATATTTTATATGTATGTGTTCCGTACATATGTTTTATATGTAGGTACTCATGAAATTAACCATTCAGCATTCAATAAATATAAAAAAACTATAGATACTTAGTTTTTAGTTATCTATTTTTATTAATACAGATATACATTCGTTGGTGATGGCTTTCGCGGCTGCAATTCCTTATATGGTGGTGTCTCGGGTATCACCACGTTGAAAGAACGTACATCGTCGGCAACAATAAGCCCGCGCACAATTCTGTTGACAATGTTGACATGCAAGTATAAAATTTATTTTCTAGACTATTATTATAACATTGGATTACAAAAGTTTGTATTTAGTGTTATCATTCTTATATTAACTATAATCACATTTTGACAAAACGGTAATATTTTTGTCATTTGTCAACAAAGAACACTGATTTATTTTATTGCATTCTAGTTTTTTTTATAAAAGTTGTTATTATTTTAGATTTTCATAACACCTATAACAACCCTTCCTAATATTTTACTTTCAAAAAAACGTTTCATTGTTCGTACATACTCATTATATATCTGTTTATACACACAAATAATGTGAGATCCGTAGAGTAGGCAACATTGCATGATCTCGTTTTCCATAGTACTACCAATATATATCGTGTGTATATTAAAAGGGATCTCGTATTCTTATTATTTGGAAGGACCGCATATTGTTCGATTTTATAGCAAACATAAAATTCGTCATTTTTAGAAAAAAATCATATCTATTACCATTTTTTGAAAATTATATCATTAAAACCCAGTTTGCCAGTTGTGCATATTTTTATCTCTATTAATAGATGTGGATCTCGAATTGTAGCTGAAGTACATGGATCTCGGTTTCCTCATTTCGGTATATATATATATATATATATATATATATATATATATATATATATATATATATATATATATATATATATATATATATATATATATATGTATATATATATATATATATATATATATATATATATATATATATATAATATATATATATATATATATATATATATATATATATATATATATATATATATATATATATATATATATATATATATATATATATATATATATATATATATATATATATATATAAATATATATATACTTAATAAGTTTAAATGCACCAATTCAAAGTATATATATACATATATATACATATTATATATATAAAGGGTCGCTCGATCTTTGACAGCTCATGGCGGCCATGTTGTTTGTGGCAGAGTTGGCAAACGTAGTTGTTATTATTCAGTGTATCTTCACAAATCACCATGAACCAATTCAGCCGCGAGCAACATGTGCAAATCGTTAAAACTTATTACGAAAATCATTCATCGGTTCGAGCAACGTTCCGCGCGCTCCGCCAATTTTACGGTGCAATTGATCGTCCTGCTGAGTCGACTATCCGTCGTTTGATTAACAAATTCGAGGCAACCGGTTCGGTGAACAATCAGCCAACACCGACGCGTCGTCGAAACGTCCGATCTGCCCAGAATGTCGCCGCTGTGCGCGATAGTGTGCGTGAAAATCCGCGACAGTCAATTTCACGTCGCGCACAGGAACTCCGCCTTTCGGAAACATCACTTCGCCGAATCTTGCATCTGGATTTGGGCATGCATCCGTACAAGATCCAGCTGACACAAGAGCTCAAAATAAACGACCATAGACAGCGCCGTATCTTCGCTGATTGGGCTTTAGAGCAGTGGGAAGTCGACCCCGATTTTGGTCGCAAAATCATCTTCAGCGATGAGGCACATTTTTGGTTAAATGGGAATGTCAACAAGCAGAATTGCCGTTATTGGGCCGAGAACAATCCACAGGAGGTCCACCAGGTCGCAATGCACCCAGCAAAGGTAACTGTTTGGTGTGGATTTTGGGCCGGAGGCATCATCGGGCCGTATTTCTTCGAGAACGACGATGGTGTGTCGATCACGGTAAACGGCGAACGATACAGATCCATGATAACGAACTTTTTCTGGCATGAAATCGACAATATGGATGTCGAGGATATGTGATTTCAGCAGGACGGCGCTACGAGCCACACAGCGCGCGCCACAATGGATCTTCTGCACGAGCGCTTCGGAGGAATGGTTATCTCGCGCGGAGGCGACATCAACTGGCCACCGAGATCGTGCGATTTAACCCCACTAGACTATTTCTTGTGGGGTTTTCTTAAATCACAGGTCTACGCAAACCAACCACAAAACACTGATGCCCTCAAAGTCAACATACGCCACGCCATCGATGAAATACAGCCCGATTTGTGCGCCAGAGTCATTGAAAATTGGACTTCTCGTATGCGCGCCACCCAGCGAAGCCGAGGTGGACATTTGACCGATATTACACCGACTTCCATACATAATGCCTTCGAATACTCTTTCAAACAAAAAATAAATTTCATTTATACCTCTCACACAACTTGCTTTATTTCATTTTAAAGATCGAGCGCGCTTATTGGCGGACCCGATATATATATATATATATATATATATATATATATATATATATATATATATATATATATATATATATATATATATATATATATATATATATATATATATATATATATATATATATATGTATATATGTATATATATATACACTTTGAATTGGTGCATTTAAACTTATTTTGGAAGTAGAAGTGATTTTGTCACGAAAGTGTTTATATATGTATATATATATATATATATATATATATATATATATATATATATATATATATATATATATATATATATATATATATATATATATATATATATATATATATATATATATATATATATATATATATATATATATATATTAGCTTTGAAATTCTTTGCTATTCATATTTATTTTGTGAAAAGTAATCTTGGGTTTGTAGCATTTCATTACATAGAAATAAGCAATTTATTGCTTATTTCTATGTAATGAAATGCTACAAACCCAAGATTACTTTTCACAAAATATATATATATATATATATATATATATATATATATATATATATATATATATATATATATATATATATATATATATATATATATATATATATATATATATATATATATATATATATATATTAAATTTTTGAGGTAATGTGTAGATAGACGCCTGTGAATTTATAAATTTGATATGTTAAAAGTGACTCCCTGTTAAATTTATTTTCATTTCATAATTTTATAAATCTACGCGAGTTTCGATTCGGGTCGAGCGAAACAAATTTTTAAAAAAGAAAAATTTTATTTCCGGAGACAAACTAACAGTTACAAGTTTGAGCAAAAAGTGATTTACAAAGGCATGGAAGCTTATTTATAACGTCGGTGTTATCTATCCCTGACTTTGCAGTCTGCACTATGCATTATATTATTATAAGAATAGCTTACTATGTGGGATCGTAACTCCTCCCATGTTAACTGAAAAATTATTCTCTGAGTGATTTTTCAACAAATTATATTTGAATTATTTTCATTTGAATTTGACTTAGTTTTTAAGAATTTTGAAATATATTTGCTGTAAATCAGGTATAGAATAACAAGCACTAAAATTAAGTACAACATTACAGTCCATATGGATGTTTTGGAAACATAAACAGGAATATTAAGTTTACTTATTTCATTTCTTTGATATTCCAAGTCTTTTTGAGTTTTGAGTAGTTGATGTGTATTAATTAAGTTAAGATTAAAAGTTCCTAAATTATAAGTAGGTAGTTTATTACTTGAATTTAAATTAATAGTAAGTTTAGGTAGATCTATAATTTTAAAATTTGCCTTTGGATTTTTATAACTTCGTAAGATATGGTTTTCTATCTTAACAGTGCAAATTGTATCTAAATCGATTACATAACTTCCAAGGAGTGGAATATTATCTCTAATATTTTTGCATTGTTGTATAGCAACTAAAGGTTGAGGTGCAATTACAATTAATTTTTCGTTAATAATTTTTTGAATTTGATATTCGTCTAAGTTTACTGGTAATGGGTAGCAATTACTAATATTTTTTGAAAATGTTAATAGGTTAACTTCACAAGGTGAATTATTATTAATTTTTATAGGATTCACATATTTACACATAAACTCTTCTGTTGATATTTCCTTACATTTATCATTAGAAAGAATGAAATTATGTTCACTTATAGCTAGATAATTATTTTTTGGTAATATCATTTGAAAAGAATTTTTCTTTTCAATTGGAAATGGATATAGTTGATAATATTGATAAGTACTAGGTTCGACTAATGGTATCTGCAGTATAAAAATTATTTCGTTGTTTTTTGAATAACTTTTAATATTTATAATATTTTCAAAGGCAAGTATATTTTCTAATTTCGGTTCAAAAGGTAATTTTACATCATTTAGGTAAGTTTTCATAATTCTAAGTTCAGATAATAATTCATTTGGCTTTATAATTGAATTATGCAGAGTATTAAGTTTTGCAAAAGAAATGGCTATTTCTATTTTATCAAGTACAGTATAAATTGTTTGATATATGTTTGTCATCTGAAATAACAACATGTTTGTTTGAAAATATTTATAACTAATCTGTTGATGCAATTCCATATTTTTAATGAAATCTTTAATTTCTAATACACGTGATTTTAAAATTGAGTGGTTCTGTGAAATATTATGAGCAAGTTCATTAAAATTGTTTATAGAAGAATTCAGCAAGGATACTTGATTTTCTAAAATAATTTTAGCGTTATTTTGATTTGTTTGAAGTTGCTTAATTTGCGTATCATATTTTTCTGCATCTTCCTGATCTAGATTTCCTGTTATACATTTAATAATAGATCCTAAGCCATTAATTATGCCTCTTTTCTGTCTATTTAATATGGGATTTAATTGGTTAAGCTGTACTAAAATTTTTTTGTTCTAAATTTTGAATAATATCATATGAGTTAAAATACTCTCTAGCATAACTATGATTGTTTTCTAGTAATAATTTTAAGGTATTAAATTTATTTTGAATATTATTAAATTCATTAACGATAGGTTTTATATTAAATATTTGAACAAAAGACCAATTGTCGTTCGTAATGTGAGCTGTACCTAGTCTTATTGGTAATAGTCCAGGGTTGTCGGTAATTTTGTGGTATGTAGGTTGGGTTATTCCTAGTTGGATGAACCTGCATCTGAAATAATATGAGATTTCTTAAGCTCTTTAAGATGTATTATCTCAGTTTTATTAGTTTTACTATTTTCTATTTTTGCTTTATTATATTCTTGATCTGCTGCAATCTCTTTATACAGAGACGTTAGTTTATCTTTATGGCTTCTAATATAGTCAGAGTAAAATGTCATAGGAATAAGGTCAAAAGGATCTCTAAGGTTAGTATGTCCAAACGTTAATTCGAAAGAAGTATATTTCGTTGCAGAATGTATTGTATTATTATAGGCAATTAGTGCGTAGGGCATTAATTGTATAGGGGTTGAGTCTTTATGCGTTTGTTTTAGGATTCTAAGGTGTTCGATTAATGTTGAGTGAAATCTTTCAAGAGGAGAATTTGATTCATGGTGTTTAGGCGTAGTGAAATGAGTTTTGATTTTTTGTACTTTTAAGAGTTCTTTTATTGTCTCATTTTTAAATTCTGTACCGTTGTCTACGATTATAGTTTCGGGGATTCCGTAGAAAGAGAAAAATTTAATTAGATTTTCTTGCACTGATATGGCGTCTTTAGTACTTGCGAATGCTTGTCCTAATTTTGTAAATTTATCTATAATAGGAACAGGAATATTTGTTTTTCGAATGAAAAAAGATCTATATGTAAAATTTGGAAAGGTTTATTTGGTGTTTCAGTTAATTCCGCGATGATTAGTCTTGCACTCATGTTGATGTCTGATTAGCATTATACGTTCATCTTTTTCAGTTATATTATTAACATATGTTGTGCATTGGTACAATTTTAGAGGTCGGAAATATTTCATATATGTTTGTGTAAATACAAATATACATACGTTCGTTTTTCTGGATTAACAAAGTTTTTAAGAATATATAGCACCGTTGCTGAGTCATATAAAGGTATCTTTAATTTTGTTATATTATTTATTATCGTCAAATTTCGTTTCATTGTATTTAATATTTAGTTAGGGGTTTCTATCAATAAAAATTTGGCTTATTTTATTATTAATAATGTCTAATATTTCTTGATTTACATTGCCTGAATTGTTAATTATTGATTCTGTTTCATTTAAATTTAGTTGGATTCGAGAAAATGGGTCGGCA
>CAXKVY010014080.1:0-18399 GCA_964058915.1 Tetropium fuscum
GATTTAATGCAATTTTACAGCTACTAATTTAGGGGGAATGGTATTTGCATTCGGACGGGCTAATTAGTACCAATAACAGCATTTTATATTCGAATTTAGAGGCGGGGGTCTAGTTTAGTGTCGCTGAATAGGTCTTTTAAACATATTAGACACGTGTTTTTTGTTTTTTTAATTTAACGTGCAGTATTCGAAATAATTGACCGTCCCGGTATTTATGACACACCCTATGTATATGCCACGGTCATTTGGGATAGCTTCTATTTGCGTAAAAGAGAAGTTTGGGCGCTATGGATTATCAGTCCTTTGAACGCGTGGACCACAGAACCACGGGGAGGTTTGTTAACTATAAGTAAACATTGTATTCCACTAGCTTTATAAATAATGACTTCAATAGGCTAGAACCATAATACGAGTCCTTCCATGGAGAAGTTATATTATGACGAAGAATAAATGAAACACTGCTATTCCGTAGTAACTGCTACAGCAATTCACGCTGTTTCACAAATATGTAATATTTCCCGATTGCTTAACGATGTATACAATGTATATTTATATTTCAGCTACTGCTCTGTCGATATAGGCGTATTTACTTCTAAAAAGCTGGCAACTCCGCTGACCCAGTTAATCCAATTCAATTTTTATATACACGAATGCTTCCTTCGATAATAGTCCTCTCGAATTGGAACATCAAACAGTCGTTAATATTTTCCTTCTACTTGCTTCGTAGCTACCGGCTTCGTTGAATGCCCCTTATATAGTAAGGGGTTATGCCGTATTCCGTTAGTATTTTACATGTGTTTTTGGCTAGAGGCTAGATATTGGGAATTTTATAGGATAGTGGATATATAGACATGGGGAATGAAAGCTACATTCATTCATGAGATTAATTCATCAGAGCTCTTTCAGACGAGGATACTGTACCCGAAATATGAAAATTCAGGAATATTTTACAATACACACATTGTAAAATATTCCGAATTCCTCAAGTAAAATCACAACGTATACAGGGTGATCCAAATTAAGTGCACATTATAGCTATGTTAATACTAGAGGTACAAAATTGATTAAATTAGCAAACTAGAGGCATTTTTAACGCTTATTAAAATGAACAAAATAAAAAACATTTGTACATCAAGTTTCTGAATTATTGAGCAAAATAACATTTTTTAAATGGAACTTAAAGGGAATTGACCGTATATTTTTTGCTAATAGTACTTGAGCTTTAGAGCATAAAGGTTAAAATGAATTTTTTCTTACCGTGAAAAATCACAAACTTATATGACAAACTTATGAAGCTTATACGGACAAACTATAAATATGTCGGTGAAGTTAAAGCTGGCTGTGAAAATCTCATGGTAACATTAGTTTGATTCCTGATTATTTTTACTGATTCCTACGTATTTTTTTTATCGTAGAACACGATATTGGGGGTCTGGCCATTCAAATCCTTATGTAATCCTTATTTTATAATAATTAAGACTTAAAAAAACACTTTTGCTGCATATTTTCGCTTCTACGCATTTTTAGGATAGCATATGCATCGGGAAACGTTCGACCCGCCATCTTAATACGAGTTAAAAAAAAGTATTTTAACTATAATGACGAAAATGCATTTAACAAAGTTAAAGAGGAGAAAATTCCTCACATTTTTTGTATAAATTTTATATTGTAAGTCTTATATGTACCGAGTTACAGCGGCGGAAAGTTCAACATTTCCCCCCAACGGTAACCCCATTTGTGTGTTTTTTTTGGATTATTGCACGCTATCTCGCTATTTGTTACATTGTTATAATAATTTTGTAAACTCAACATATACCCACTTCTATCAAAACTAGAAGGGATGGAGGTGGTTAACGTTTTCAAAAGAAACCAAAAGATGCACGATGAACCTATGCAGGTCTATACCTGCTGCACCTGTTCTAGGAATAATCTGTTCCACAAACCAGAACAAAACGGATAAATAATTAAATATTATCTACTAACTTATTATTGGGGTATTACTGTTTTTTTAAAGTTAAACTTTTTTAAATACATTTTCGCCGTTTCTCAACCACTCTGGAGTTATTTTGATGGCGGGCGGTTCGAGAGATTAGCCCCCCCCCGCCACAGGATCGAAAATGATTTTTTTTCAAAAGGCACTCCCGAAGAACATTTAAAAAATTGTTACTACCCCACCCTGTGTAAGGCAAAATAGCCTGATCAAAAGGTATTTTTTTCGCTAACATGAGTCCGGTAGAAGGTTCCTCAACGGAATTATATGTTTTTGGGGGTGCTGAACACGAATCTGAATTTGCTGCCTCGTAGCAGTACGGCTTTAGGTCAAAACACGGAAAAAAATCGAAATTTTCGAGTTTTTTTAGGTTTTTGCATTTTGGAGAGCATTAAATCCTGCGTTGAATGACCTCTCTAACTTTCAAATTAGTGCGATTTATAAGGTCGCCATCGTCAGTCGAAAAAAGGCAATTTTTACCAACATTTGTGAAAACTGCAATAAACTCACTTCGATGAGCAACGACCTCGATGAGTAAGAAGACGACCCTCCGTTTGCTGCACCACTGTCAGATGCCGGTGACACTTCACAAGGTAATTTATGCCTTATTTTACAACATAATAACTGGATGGCGGTGCGTTCAGTTAAAGAACAGCCATCACAACCTGCCAGTCCAAGTGCTGAAAAGCCTGAGCCTGGACCATCATCGTCCATTGAATATCATACGCCTTCCACAGCCCCAGACAAACGAAGGAGAGTAAAATAAAATGGACATTGCTATCAGGTATTTTATATACATCGCATCTTCATACCACCGTCTACTAATAATTTTTCCTTCAATATAGAAAAATTACTTCTTTTATTTTGTAAATCTAAATATAATAAACGTAAGTAAATATATAATAAAAAAATATAATAGTAAATATATTTTGGTAAGTGGTTACTTATTACTTCTTATTACATCTACAAGATATGAATCTTATAAATCCTCAAGACATACTTACCAAAAAAGGAGTGGGAAGGAACTTAGGGTTGGGAAGGTTTTGAGAGTGAGGGTGTGTTAGTACTTCAATTTAGGGATGAGACCTCTCAAACCCAATGAAACCCCTCTTGGGTTTGAGAGGTAGCGTCATATTGACAGCGCAGGGTTGTTGTTATCGAAGCCCATCATATTCGTCAAATAAGCCTTTAGAGGGAAAATGGAGAAATGGATACTGGATAAGTAAAAATTATGGTCCTATCACTAGCGCATTCGCCAAAACTTGAAGTCATTCTTCTAAACTGATCAAATTCTTTAATCATTTGGGATTTTTTTGCATTACCGGGAATACTTTACTATTGCCAAAGCTAAAGTGATTCGTTTAGTCCTAGGGCCAAATTTGCAAACATATCCCAAAAATATATCATAGCCAAACATTAATCGAATTTAACATGATTTCATTAATTAAATTATATTTCAATTAGTTTACATTGGAGCATATTATATTAATAAAAAAATATTAGTTTTTGTGTAACGTCGAAAGTATGTTATATGACACTGTTTGAAGTAGAAGCACATTGTAAATCTTCAGAAACTGGTCTAGAGGCATTTCCAGAAACTTGGATGATTATGATATGTGACCATCTGGAATATATTATAGATTTTTTATTTTTGCGTATTATTTATTCGCAGTTATTCTGTATGCATTTTAATTTCACGTCAATTTGAGTAAGAATATTCACTGTACGTCGACTCATTCAAATCAAAGAATCATTAGAGGAACCATTTTAAAAACATCTTAAATAATGAGTCGAATATTTTTCATTCTATGCGCATTAGCCTCCTTTACAAGATTAAGATTTTCCATTTCTAAATACACAATTATCAAATTAATGTTGCAGTCATTAATTTCTTGCTGCTCATCTGAACTGTATGAATTTAAAAAATTCTTACAGTACAGATAGTAATTTGCCCCAAAATTGCCCCGGGACTAAAGTGACTTGCAGTGACTAGCAGAAGTGTGTTGGTTCGATTCCCTACACCGGCACCGCACTGGTGCGAAATAAATTTTCAATAATTAATCCCCAAGATCTAAGTAATGAGGATTTCCAGGTTTTCCTCATACCTGTACTAAATGGTGCTTAGAACTTACCAACCTAAGTCGATCCTGGTCGCACATGTGTCCCGCGATGCAGCCCCCACTCCCGCCCAATTCTCTGACTTCTGGGCTAACCATTGCGGTTCGAATGAGGGGTAAAGAGAGAAAGTTCGCATACCTCCGAGAGAGCTCATAATAAGTACCACTATTTTAACAGAATAACCCGGGTACAGCCTGGGAAGTTCGGAGAGTAAATAATATAATTTTTTTTCTCTTACCGGAGAGAAAGGGGCAAATTGTTTGATTTTTTTTTAAATGGCAAATTAATATCACTCAGCGGGCTGCAAAATACAATGAAAGACTACTATTAGCAACGGTGGTGAGTAAAGTAAAATTTAATACGGGGTCTCAAGAACCCATAAAAACCGGTTGTAACAAAACATATTTTGTACCAGCAACATGAAAATAGGATATAATGTTTTTATTTATAAAGTTTAATTTAATATAAAATACAAATTACACTATAGTGAAATGTCAAGATTGGTTTACACTTGGGGTGTGGAATTTTCTTACCGGATGCCACACGAGCGAAATTATTCCTGGAATTTTCTTTTCGGGCACGAATATTTTAAGAAAATTATCCCTCGTTAATATAATATAATTTTCATTATTCGTGACCTCAAAAAAATTTTCGGAAATAATTTAAACTCTTGTGATATTATAAGTGAAAATTGCTGGACAACCTAACAACAACTTTCAACAATTTTCAACTTTTATTTATGAAATTTTTCCATATTATTTGAAATTTAATAACATTTTGGGGGTATTGAAAATATCAAATGACATATTGGCATCGCTGTCAATATATTGGCAATTATATTATTATAGAGTCAAATTATAAGTTGACTAATATTCTTGGCTGTCTTTAGGTTTCATTTCAGCGAAACTGATTGCTTTTTCAGTTAATACCTAAGTATTTGCTCCATAATTAAAACAAATTAAACTTTTACAGCATTTTGTTAGTAAATTGAAAGTTTTTTTCCGTATCAGTAAGTATTAAAGCACAAAAAAATAATTAAATCCGTGTTTCTGAAAAGGAGGCTTAGATTTTATACCAACATATTTTTTCATACTGATCAATTGCTTTAAGCCTACTTTCTGAAACTAGATATACAAAACATAATACATCTTTTGTAAATTCTGGACAGCGTGTATAAAATGTTTGCAAAATAATGACATGTATGGAAGATTTAGGACATGTAGGCGTTTTTATAAACAATCACTGTATATTAGATCACTAAAAACATCAAAAAGATAAAAGGAACGTAATAAACGATATTAATTAGTTGATTATATATATATTATATATATATATATATATATATATATATATATATATATATATATATATATATATATATATATATATATATATATATATGTATATATATATATATATATATATATATATATATATATATATATATATATATATATATATATATATATATATATATATATATATATATATATATATATATATATTGTTACGTATTAATTATTATTATAGTTTGTAATTCTTAATATATTATTGAGTTTTTTATTAATTTAGTTACCTCTTTTTATTCCCAGGCTAGCTCATTACCTCTTACCTTTTTTTTTGTTTTTTAAGCATGTAGTACTCTCTCCCCAGTAGTGAATTCTCTAAGGCTTTTGTGAAATTTACTGTAGGTAGGTATAAAAAAATGTTCATGCAATATACAACAATTAAAAGAACATGAAACAAATATATATCTGGTTTTATTTTATAAAGAAATTTGGCGAAATTTGATTAATGAGTGAAAAAATGATCATCTCATAGACATAGAATGTATTCTGTGAATATAGTGCCTTGTATTTATATTTCACTATTTATAAACAAATAGACACTATCCTATTACTAATTAAACACTAAAATATATATATGTAATAATTTTGTTCAGAAAACAACAATGTGTATCTACTAATAACGCTAATTACAATTAAGGTCAGATAGGTATTTTACTAAATTTTCTGTCGCCTTCATATATACAATCAGTGGTACACATTGGTGTTGTCCTGGTCATCTATTATACAAATACTTATTATACAGTAGAAATTACCGTTCGCGGAAAGCGCCCTCTATTTTAGATCATTAGTTTCAATTAACAATGGCCGGTTGTAAACGAATATCGATAGTTATTGACCTTTTTATTGGTTTTCCTTATACAAATGATGTATCCTTCATGCTTTATCCATGGTAAGTACTTACTTTACTAAAGCTTTATTCTGTGAATCTTTGAAGCGAAGCGAATTCGTTACTTAATATTGATTGCTTACAATATTAGAAAAATTTATTTAAGGTACCTTAATCCTGTTCGTGTTTGATGTTATAGCTACTTCTCTTTTTGTAGCAACTCCTATAGACGCCTTGGGTATAGCATATATATGGATCGACGCTGCTTCCTACATGGTAATTTTTCCATAAAATCTGGGAACTGCGTAGCTGGTTCCTTCGTGAATACTCTCCATAACCTCCTTCCTTCGTGAATGGTATGTTTGTCTTCTTATTTATTGATTTATATTAATATTTCTTATAAAATTTTCTCGAAAACCAAATTTACGTCTTCACCATCTTTCTGCCTTTTCGTTACTCGTCAACAAACTCCTCTTTTTTTTAACAAGGGTCTCTGTTTTTTTTATCCCGTGCACTAGATAATTTAATGTTTACACGATACGTATTATTTTAAAATGTCTATAGCGCTGTCACATTTTATGATTTAACTCTCACTATTAATGTTTATTTAACCTTAATATAAGTATTACATTTCTTATAAATGTCTTTTGCACACTAAACAATTATCTTAACTATTTCCTATTTATTTAATGTCTATTTGTTTCCTAATTTTTATCTATTTTATTGAATAGTATGTTTTTCTACTCTCTCTGTAATCTTGCTATAGAGTTGCAATATTATGACAGGTACTGTCATTAAATTCTCAGGTATTTAAAATATTTACAATAATCACAAATTTTCTTTATTATATGGCTTTATTTCACTGTACTACGTGATATGTCCATGTTTTACATATTTCACCTAATTGTCAAATCATTTTATATTTATATTTCGCTACCACACAGCTTCTGAAAGTTGGTTTTTTATTTGTGCTTGCACTACGATATCTAGAATCATGCCACTCTTATTTGTTATTAACGCTAAATATATTATTTTGGAAACTTATGTTTAACATCTGACTTTGTAATCTTGTTTTGTTAAATTTTAACTATATGTATACCAATTTGTATACCTTATTTAAGAGCAATCAATCTTATGTCATCAATACGCTATGTAGGTATGTAATCATGTTCATACGTTGGATATTAAATTTTAGATTTCTATCTTACTAACATCTGTGAAAGTTTCTATTTTCACTTTAATATATATTGTTATATAATTGTATGTATATGAAAATATGCCCCACGTTGTGGAGACAATTGTTATGTTTGGTATAATGAATAATACGAATATTTATTTAATAATGTCTCACGTTGGAGATAATTTAGAAAATTTAAAAAAATATAAATATTATATATGGATAAGATTTGTATATATAAGTTATGCAGTGAAAACACAGAGTATAAACACCTGACAAGTCTGCTATACTGTCACGATCTTGATACTACTGCTAAATTGCCCTAGGCGTCAGTTCTTTGAACATTTATTTTTATTAAATATTAAAGTTCACTGCTGAGCATGAGTCCTCCATAGTCCAGTAGGGTAAGTTCAACTAGGTCATTTGGAAAGCCGAAACTATTTGCTGGTAAATGAATTGAAGCAAATCTTATTGAGAATTGAAATTTTAAAACTTTGTTTAATTATAGAAGGTTATTTTCATACTTTTATATGAAATAATGATAACGCAGAAACTATGTAAACTTGATGAATTCAACCACAAGAGAGAAGTATGTGGTTTCGCACATTATCCTGCAAAGTAGCAGTATGCTTGAATTCATAAATACAAATTACAATTCACTATGATTAGTGAAATCTTAGAAAGAAAATTTAATATAGATCCAAACTACGCAACTTAAAATTAATTACATGGGCAGTGGGCCTCTCAAACAATGCATTCTTATAACTAAAATTGTTTTGAAATGTTATTACAACAGCAACAACTGCCTCCCTCTCTCGGAATGGTCTCGTACTTTTATCCAGAAAAACTGCTTACTCAGCAAGCGCACCTGCCGCCATCTAGTGGTGTATAATCACACTCTGGATATTTGCTACTCTTGACACGTAGCGTGTTTATTTAGGTAGGTACTGGTTCTCATTGATGTAAATTTGGAAAAACTTTTATGATGTGCTTACTTTTGTTTATGTTGAATGTTCTTCTGCTACCTTAAAACACTTATCTATACCTCTTATATTCTACTTTGGAACGACGTACTTGAAATATCGTATTTTCAAGTCAAATCACAGTAAAACTTGGTTAATTCTCTCTCTAATTATTTACCCGTTGATATCTCACTATTATAGCACAAACTTTCTTATTTAACGTTGATTTTAACTATTATATTTTACAAAATATCTAGACACATAAGCTTAGCTGCCGCTTTTTAAAGGACGCTATCACCACTCTCTCGTTTGTTACTCGTTTCTCCGGAAGTTTTTCCATTTTAAACAATCGAAGTTCCTTGACAACGAGTGTTATGTTATGTTACTCTCATATAATGTGACCAATCATATTGCAGCTAATTATTTAATTTATTCAGTTTACCTTAAATGTTGTTGAATTTTGGTTTAAACAGTTTAATTCTCCATTCTACATAGGATTCACACATCAGATTCACTTTCCACAAATCCGTTTCAATGTGCACAATACAGTGACCTGTACCCATCTGTACCTCAAACGTTTTGCTTCAGGATTATAATCCCGAAACCCTATTCTGGCTTGACGCTTTTACAATTGTACGTCCAAATATACCGAGTTTATGTTAGTGTGATATACCATGTTTGTTAGGATTTGTCTATTCCGATTACGTAGGATTTAGAATTTTGCGCTGATAAATGACTTTAATATTTTTAATTTACATACTGGCCAATCAGATGATTTCTCGTACATGGTCTGTGCGATGTGTACAGATGCTTGCGCTCGCGACTGATACTAGAGTTGGGACTTTATAGATTGAATCTCCGTACACGTATTACTTTATAATCTAACGTGTTTATTGTGTTTTACCTCTATATTTGAGCTCTGGATATTCGTTTATCTCAATATATATATATATATATATATATATATATATATATATATATATATATATATATTCATATTCTTGTGAAATAAAGGAAAATTCTCAGTTTTATTTTTTTTCTTAATCATAATTTTAATTAATTGATCCAATCATTAATTCAATTCCCGTACCAATCTGAAGGTGAAGGATTAATTTAAGTAATTGATTCAATCATTAATCGAATTCCCATATCTGAATGTAAAGGATTAATTAAATTTAAAATTTAGAGACATTTTCGCGCGCTAAGTTGGTTGAAGGTCAGTACATTCATCACGTAAAGCACAGGAAACAGACGCTAGCGCATTCTGGTGAGACACTCTAGTTACAAGCGTCTCGCCGGAGTAAGAACCTGGTCGGCGGCCGTAGCATCGGAGCACCTTTGGGCAAGAGAAATCAACTATATCGGTCCTCCTCGCTGATTTACACGTATCTTCATCATCTGGTCAGTCGTCGAGTTGCTATGTCCAATATATACATAAAGCGGAAACTAATTTCCCCATCAACCCACGTTATTTTTGAAAATTTATTAATGACAAACAAAATCTTATAATTTACCAAATAGCATGTACTTTAATGATAAAAGAGTTATTGGAGGAAATGAGATGGCAAACTTATTACCAGAATATTTTACATCTGTCTACAGTAGATTGCAGTGTAACATAAAAACATTTAAGAACATTAACAACATCAGTATTAGTATGTCAATGAAATTAGTTTAGCTAAGGTGTAAAAATTAAGATTCTAAACATATTTTCTTTAGGCCTCGATGGGATTCCAAATAAGCTTTTAAAGTCTTGTGTGTACAACCACTGTTGTGTGTACAAACAAAAAAGTCTCCATTCATTTTGGCGGACACCGTCAAGAGTAACAAAATTAACATACCCGATAGCTTCAGAAGGAAGCCAAAAGCCACCACTTATCTCAAATCCTTAATAACAACATACAAATTATAAACATATAGCAAATAATTGAAATAAATAACATGAAAAAAGCAATGTCACACGCTGTTTTTTTTATGTTTTCATACAGCAAGCGCGCAACCAATAGAGAGCGTCGTCTATAAATCATGCCATATCCATCCCGCCTCATTTCTTACGAAATCCATCCCGAAAACAAACATTATTTATAAATTAACAGCCGAGGCATCAATCATGAATCATGAGATAGATGGATGGTCACTTCGTGTGGCATTACGAAGCGTGCTCCCAAATTGATAACCCAATCGATCTAAAAAAAGTTTTTTCGAACGAGAATAAATGCCTGACATATGGGAGAATTACAGCTGCTCAATGTGATAACCTTCCGCCACGATTAATTTACAAGTATGACTTATGTACAAACATCTCCCTGTAGATGATGACAGTGGAACAAGAAGGTCAAATAATGTAGTTATTGACCTACAATCGAATTATTGTTTTGGGATATTTTGCGTATCTGAAAGCCCAAAATGTTTCTCGGTTAGATAATCCGTTACTTAACGTTTTATAAATATGTCTTAGTATATATTTACAGAAAATGAAACAGTTGCTTTTTCTTGTCTAACATTAGTTTTGTAAATACTGATAAAAAGTTGCAATTATTTTTATTGAAATAATATCTTTTAAGATCTTTATTCTCTGGAAAAAGAAGCTGGATACTGCGGAGGATACTAATGGACCTAATATTTTAACTCAACATATCTTACGCATAAGGACTCTTTTCCTGTTTAGGGCATTTATTATCTGTATACATCGCAAGTTTTTGAAAGGATGATGTATAAGTGAGTTGTGAATAAAGCATTTTGTGCGAAACGTGCAATGTTTCACTAAAAATGATCTAGACGCACCTCTGATGGTGACGGCAGTAAGAGGGTTTCCGTTTCAGTATTTTCAGTTTGTGTGTCCCCCATTTTTCCCCAGATAATACGATATAAACCAATAAAAGTAAAAAGTAATAGTTAAAAAATGATAATTATCACATGAAATTTAAAAATATTAAATACACTTAAAAAATTATATAATACTAGATAGTATTATATAATTTCTCAAAATTTGTTTTGGGTCACCTTAAAATTGTCCTAGATTTACAACGCTGTAAAACTCTCAAAAATATATGGATATGTAGCAGGTACTTAGTTTTAAGGGAAATTATATTGGTTTTCATCTCACATATTAAACTTTTCGAGTTAGATAAAAAAAATTATACAAAGGGCCAACAAATGCCTGTTTTCTTTCAGTCAACTTTGATCTGGAGCACAGCATTAATCAAACGCATCAGTATTTTATAGTTTATTTTATAAAACTCTCTAATGTGCCTGAAAAAAGATACAAAAGTTTAAGTAAAATGTTACATTTTCACAAGAAAGCAACGGTTGGATTTGATTACTAAAATTTGCGTATATCGTGATTGGCCATGGTAACAAAACTGAAAAAAAATTGCAAAACTGACATTTCGAATAATATTTAAAAAATATTATTCTCTTTTAAACAGAGCCGTTGGCCCAAATCGGCGCATCTCAACGGAGAACTAATGATCAGAATTACTAGGTAAATAGGGCTTGGATTAGATTTTAAACAAATGATTCCCCAAGTTATGTGTATGGTCGTCGTAGACAAAGAGCCACTTAACTTGCAACTATACGGTTTCCCTCTATAATTAGAGCCCAGGGTCCATATTATTTTTGTTAACGCATGCTACGATTTCCGATTGGCCTGTTCTTTTTAGTTGTCTCTATTGTTTTTATTATTTATTTCAGTTTTTTTCTAAGAAAAAAATTAAAGTAAAGAATAAAAGCAATACAAGTAATAATTAAAATATAACAATATAAGTAGAAGTAAAATAATACAAAACAGCAATACAATACATAAAACGTAATATCTATTAGCCAAACTAAATATGCATATATATGCATAATATGCATATATGGCAAAATAAAACAAACAAACAAACAAAATATAATTTACTACAACAAATCAAATAAGTACCTAATACTTAAGCTAACCGAGCTACCCAGTTACATATATACTCTTCAAATTATCACAGTGAATATCACAATCAGAAGCGATACGATTGAACAGTTCACACATCAGAGATATTGGGAACTTTCTTAAAATACTTGATCTAGGAGCAACACAGTAAAATAAAGTTTGCTGTCTAGAATTTAGGCGAGGTATTAGAAAATGTATTTTATTTAAAAGATCAGGGCAATCAAGCTTGCCATGCAAGATATTAAATAAGAATCTAATTAGCATGATATTGCGTCTGGTTTCTAAAGAGTCAAAATTAAATCTCGCAAGTAAATAATTTTGATCCAGACCTCTAGGAGGATAAGATCCATCTTGCAAAAAGATCAAAAACTTTTATGAACTTTCTTTGGATCGATTCTAAATGTTGACAATGAGCGTGATAAATCGGATACCATATAATCGACCCGTATTCTAGTTTTGACCTCACCAAAGCATAAAACAGAGATTTGAAGGTGGTTATATTGGAAAAGCATATTATACTGAACGTGCATTATTGGCCATCTGATATTATAATATTAAAAGTTGAAACTATTAAACTAAGTAAGTTATATATAAGTAATTAGTTAAGTTTTTGACTAATAGGTGAGATGAAAGCCAATAAAATTTCTCTTAAAACACTAACAACCATGTACAAATCCATACGTTTTTCAGTTTTATATCGTTATAAATCTTGGATAAGGTGACCCGCAGCAAATTTTGAAGAGCATATATTAAATATTCTCAGAAAACTCGTACGAAGTCTGTATCTCGGTTTATAGAGCATCTACCTACATATGAAATTATTGTATTTACTATTCGATCCCAACGTTATCAACATAAAAACTTGTAAACACCAGGGCAATTTACATTATTTTCCCACGTAGAGCGTATGTAATGTAAAAGCATATATAACTACGAGTATTAGAAGCATAGCATAACGCTGCGGTTAGTGCAAACAAACGAAAACAGCAAATCTGCTGCCCGCTGTAACAACTAAAGTACCAGTGCTGAATTATGTAAGACGGTGTTTTTTTCATAGAAGTTAGACCTCGGGGGGTGAGGTAAGTTTATTTACCGTAACGCTAGTTTGCGCCCGATAATGGCCCTCCGTGGCAACTCGGTGTGACTGCAAAGTAGAAAATTCCAGCAGCTCTGCTTAATGTATTATTTTTTATTCATTGTACCGCGAAATGCAGTTTACCCTGAAAACCGCAAACAATATTATTATTGCATGATAACTCCTTACAACAACTATATTCGTGTAAATTCATGGCTGATGTTTAATTTAATGGCTACTGTTTCCGTAGGAACTTAAACGTCGGCATTATGAATAATAAAAAATATTCCATGATATTAACCATGGTGGTTGACATAACGATATTACCCTGAATTTAATAGTTTGTTTATTACATCACTGGGATATTCTATTCAACTTCATTTCTAGGCTGTGGAAATTATGTAGATTCACTAGTAACATCATTAAGGTAGATGTTCACAAGCAATAGCCCAAGAGGGGAGCCTTGAGGGCTGCCACGAGTAGCAAGGTATTCGACAGGTTGGAATAATTGTACGTATTTTATTCTGTTTGACATATTATGCACGATATTATTTTATTTGAACAGCTCTGTTTCTGAAAACGTATTAAATCTGACTTCGTGAACAGGAGGCTGTTTTTTTAAAACTAAATTTAAATAAAACGTGAATTTCCGCAGATGGAAATCGAACCTCGCACGGGGTGTAAAGTAGTTCCTGAAGCGCTGCTAGCCGGTAACGCGGTGTGCCTTGAGTACCGAGGGTTGCGCGTTCGAAACCCGCAGGTTTGCAGAATTTTTTTACTTAATCTCGTTAGATATACGATCGATAAGGATTTTTCCGGTGCTATCGAGAACATTTCGATTGTTCGCAAATGCCCACCGCGAGCGCTGGTGTCGCCGACCTTGCTCACCACGCCTACATGCACATAGCCTATAGCAGTGGCGTGCGGTGACATTTAAAATAAGGCAAGCACTTCTTAAAAACCTGCCTATTTGCAGTGTAACTTAATTTGTATCCTCTTTAGGCGTATTACTACAGTCAGTTGATTTAAATTAGTCACATGTCACATCGGTTGATTCATCTACAACAATAGCAATTAAACTCAATTAGAGTCTCAGATTAAATTTTGTTGAAAATAATAGGGATAACAGCCGAATTTAGACCATTAGGTACACTAACTAATTTTTTACTAACAAATCCCGTATTTGGCTGTTAAAAGAAACTAGGTCGTTTCAGCAGTATGTTTTTATCAACCAATCCATGCAAGTTTCGACTCGGGTCGAGCGAAACAAATTTTTAAAAAGAAAAATTTTATTTCCGGAGACAAACTAACAGTTAGAAGTTTGAGCAAAAAGCGTTTTACAAAGGCATTAAAGCTTATTTATAACGTCGTTGTTACCTATCCCTGACTTTGCAGTCTGCACTATGCATTGTATTATTATAAGAGTAGTTTACAATATGGGATCGTAACTCCTCCCATGTTAACTGAAAAATTATCCTCTGAGTGATTTTTCAACAAATTATATTTGAATTATTTTCATTTAAATTTGACTTCGTTTTTAAGAAATAGCTCGTAATAAATTCTGAGATGAAGTTTCAAATATCTGTAATAAATTGGGGTTACCATCGAAATTTGGAATATTATCTGCTTGGTATCTTAATAAAGAATAAGTTATTTCTGCCATTTTTTGATTTTCTGTTGAATTATTTTCGGAACTATCTAGATTTAAATTGTTTAAACTATTTAAAAGTTCATACAGTTTAATATTAAAATTTTATAATACAATAATTACTTTAATACGAAAATGTTCTTTAAATTCGGGTTGAATATAAAATCGGTACCTAATATGCAGTGATAAAAATTAAAAATTTGTGTGCTTACAGTATTAACTTGAGTAAAGATGTTTTCATTTTACAGATTTTTTCTAGCTTGGGCCAAACTTTTCTACACAAGAATTAGGGCTACTCGTGGTCTAAGAAAAGTGAGTGCACGATCTTGGTCCTTCAAGGGCGTATGTAAACGAGTTACAAGTGCAAAGCCACACGATGTTTTCTTTGCTTCGGAAAGGGTGGATAGAGCGATTATAGTCCTCAATTTCCGGTTAATAGAAATTTCTACGAAGCTACAATTTCTCCACAGCCTAACACTAGTGTTTTCTGGGTTTGTTTTCTTTCTTGAGAGTCGTTTTCTTTCTTTGTTCTTTCTTGAACTGGGCTTCTTGCTTCTTAAATCTAACTTACATCTAGGGTGTCGGTGAAGAGACGAGGCGATACTAGATATCCTGGGTTGATTCCCCTCCTCGTGAAGTGATCTCGATGATCTCTTAATTACCTGGCCTAATTGCCCAGTAATTACAACGATTGTAATTGGTAATTAATGTGTGACTTTTCCCTCACTGTCACTGTCAGTCTTCTCAGCTACTCTGTGTTCACTGAACTGGAAACTTTCTTCTGGTGTAGCATCTTCGGTAATTTAAGAATTGCAAATCACAATAATCAACGATTGATTAATTTATACCATCCGGACGACTGCGCCAGTTTCGATTCGGGTCGAGCGAAACAAATTTTTAAAAAGAAAAATTTTTTATCCGGAGACAAACTAACAGTTACAAGTTGGAGCAGAAAGTGTTTTACAAAGGCATGAAAGCTTATTTATAACGTCGGTGTTATCTATCCCTGACTTTGCAGTCTGCACTATGCATTGTATTATTATAAGAGTAGCTTACAATGTGGGATCGTAACTTGCATGTATCCATGACTTGTTGGTTCGTGGTTGCGTTTACTGGTACATGACGTCATTGTCAAACGTTGGCGACATATACGGCTCACAATAAATTATGTGAGAAAAAATATAATAATTACACTAGATCCAGTTTTCACTCAGTGACATAACCGGGTTTTAAATAATGTAGTTGAATATAAATTTAAGTATGTACTTTAAGGGCAGAAATGCTTCCCTTGCTTCTATGGACCGCACACGCCCCTGGCCGATAGTTACAATTTGTAATAAGTAGTTAAGTTTCAATGTTTATTTTAAATAAAATTTGTTGGTCTACAAATAAATTAGTTATTATCAAAAGGTCGCAGACAAATAATTTTATAATATTTCAGCTTTCAGCAATCTTTCCGGTGAAAATTTAGTAGGTATTTCATTTTCTAAAAAAAAAACTTGAAAACGCACTTGATATGTTGAGAAATGTGCAATTTACGACAATCAATTGCTAATTAAATCGATGCGATTAGTAATTAAACAAATGTAAACATCGTTCAATTATAATGACCTTCCTTTATCCGACTATAATATTCCAATGCAATAATTACTATTTGTGCTGTCGAAGCGGATACAATGCTCTACTATTAAAAAAATTCAGCCGTTTTTAAAATGTATTATTAGTGTATAAATAATTGCAGTAGGTAATTGGGTTTCTGATAACAGAATTTATCGGAACCCGCAAACCGTCACGGTACGAAATATAATTACTGTATGTAACGATGTTATTTAATTTCAATTTATAATTTAAATAGTAGATATAACTGGGGCGATGAGCCAAGCGAAATAGAGATAAATATGGAAATTACAGGGAATATTTACCCAACAGGGAAACGTATTGCTATTTATAGATTAATGCACAGGAGCTTATAGCGGAAATAAATCGTATTAATTCGTGATTACCGGAATCTCTTATTACGTAACAGTTAATCTATTCAGAAAATTAACATCTTCATACTTACAGGTCTCTCAGAGCAAACTTCCAGATTTATTTTATGACTTGATGTTTTGGATGTTTTTAGGATATATTAATGAAAATTAAGTGTTACTCTCAATATTATATTTCGATACCTAGTTTGAAAAAAAATATTGTTAACAAATAATTGATGTTTTACATACTTAGTATTTTACGAAAATTGCTGGGAAATATTCTTATTTCATTCTTTAAAAGATAATTTCATTTCGATATTACTGTAATATTTTCAACATTATGTTCCATTAACATGTATATTAAATCGATTGTTCTATGAATAATCCGTTAGAAGAAAGATATTCTTGTGATATTCTATGGATATCTAAAAAAGAATATTCCTTTCGGGAGGTTGTAAGAATAATCGCATATAAAAATAGCAGCCGTACATAATAGCAAAGAAGCAGCTGATTTTGGCATATCCTTAAAATAAGTAACTTATTTTAATAAATATTTAGATGTTTGGGAGATATATTTACTCCATCGAAATATTATTGTCTTAGGCCATACTATAAACAACATTAATTATGTCTTGATGTGAATTCCTTTTATTTTGCATATACTGGGTTCCCCATTATAGACTACCCATTTTATATTATTAATAAATTCCCTATGAGATAACTAAATAGGTTGTTCTCTGTGGGATTATCTTCTGTAGTCTTTGGGATTTAAGTAAATTATTAATCAAGTAGGCTCCTGTCACAAATAAATTTTAATTTAATAATTTCGTGGAACATCATTTTTCTACGAGAAGTTTGTTAGTTTTCATTGATAATTATTGAACTACTTTCATGCATTACTCAGTGTAGTGCCATAACGGCCACACGTGCTCTCAATATCTTATTTGTTATATTTATTATTTGTTATTGTATATAAAGTAAAACTAGTTCACGCGGTGTAAACATACCCAGTAAAATTGCCAGCTAAGACATTTTTCGGATCAAGGCCGACTTCATACAATTAGTGTAAATACCTAAGTACCGACCTAGTCAACATTATATAAGGCGGTAACTAGGTCACCCAACAGAATTCATTCCAAGACATTCGCACATACTGCATGTCTGCAGTCTGTGCTGTGTCATTATTTAACCCAATGGCAATACCGAATAAACGTTATTAATTGTTCCTGGCGAGTTTCATTCGAATGCCATTACGGCATTACATCAGTCCAACAACGTGTGTATTGTGTAGAAACTTACATAAGAAGCAATTCGATAGAAGAAGTTAGGTGTGCATTCCGGCGTCAGTTTAATATCAAC
>CAXKVY010014081.1:0-15830 GCA_964058915.1 Tetropium fuscum
TGCTAGTTATATTCTTCTTAAAATTGTTTTATTGTATCTCCGTTTTGTGCCCATAACCATGGATTGTTATTCTATGTGCCACTTTAAATTTATGTAAGATCTGGTATTTGTATAGCCTATCTCCGATATTAAAATTGTTTTGCTTCATCACCCAAAATAATATCCTATCGTGGAAAATTTATTTTGTTCTATCTCCAACTCGACCAATGAAATTTCACTATTCGAAAAATAATGAACAAATCAGATACTCCTATTTGAACAAGTACCCGTTTAAATAGCAGAACCGTTGTCAGTTTGGTTTAGTAACTAAGTGGGTTTAGTAACTAAGTAATACGGGTTTTGACAAAATTGCCTAAAGGCAAAATAGAGTTTTCTATTTTACAAATGAAAGGTATAGATTACTGGAACTATGAGCCAAAGACATCGAAGTTAAATTACAGCCTGGTACCATATACGAAAGTAAAACATATTGTATACGACAAAGAAAATATATACAATATTTTATACCGGAAAAGTTTTGTAGATGATTTTGAAAGAGTTTTTCGAACAGATAACACATCAGCTCTACTTCGGCAGAAGCCTGAAACGTCAAAGTTTCCGAATATTTGAAGACTACACGTACCTACGCAGATTAGTGAAACAAAAAAAACAGCACTAATGTCAATGCTGTCGACTATGCAGGAGGAAGATCAAAACTTTTACAAACAAACTATTCTCAAAAAATGCAAAAATGAAAACTAAGAAAATGAAAACCGAAACAAAGAGACAAGCCTATAAGAGGGCAGCGAAAAGTGCTAAAAAAATACAATAATAATAGCAATAATAAAAATCTATCAAACTTTCTACCGTATCGAATAATATTTTTGTTAACACTTTTAAGTTTTAGTATTTTATTTCTTGTATGTGTAGATAAGTTGTGTATAATATAATAATATTTGAGAAGGACATGTCTGAGACTCAGAAGAAGGGCACAACGAGAGCGCAACGCGGCGGAAGTTGGGGCCCGGGCAAATGAATACAGAACGGCAAGGAAAAATCTTCGCAATGCAATCAAGAACAGCAAGCGACTGTGCTGGAGAAAATTGTGCGAGGACGTGGACAGGGACCCATGGGGACTAGGCTACAAGATCGTGACCAAGAAACTGAAGTCCCTAGGACCGATCGGGGCTTTGCCTGTAGAAACCGTAGACGGCATAGTCGATGAACTCTTCCCAAGGCACCCTCTGAGGCATGAGGTAAATAGGGAAGAAGAAATCGGCGGAGTTCCTATTTTCAGAATGGAAGAGCTGATGACGGCCGTCGCCGCCTTAAAAAGCGGAAAGGCCCCTGGACCGGACGGCGTGCCGGCAGAGATTCTTAAGATCGTAGCACATACGACACCGAACCTACTGTTGGAAATGATGAACGCCTGCATCCAAGAAGGAGTATTTAGCGCTCGCTGGAAGCAAGCAAGACTAGTACTCATAAGTAAAGGAAAAGGGGACCCGAATTCACCATCGTCGTTCAGACCCCTGAGTCTGCTGGATACTGGCGGCAAGACGCTGGAATTGCTGCTCGAGGCCTCGATTACTGGATGCCATTCGAACGGCGGGAGACTTCTCCGACAGGCAGTACGGCTTTAGACAGCGCCGTTCCACCATCGGTGCCATACGAGAGGTAGTGGAGACGGTGCGCGAGACTCAGACGGCGAGCCACCAGGCTCGTCCGATAGTGGTGCTTGTTACCCTGGACGTCAAAAACGCCTTCAATTCGGCGAGATGGATAGATATCCTTGAGGCGCTACGAGATATGTTCGGCATTCCGCCTTATTTCCTCCGCATACTCAGGGACTATCTCAGAGACCGCACAATACGAAGTACGAAACGACCGAAGGGACGAAGACCAGAGAAATCACGGCTGGAGTGGCACAAGGCTCAATACTAGGACCGGACCTCTGGAATGCGCTGTACGACAGCCTGCTCCGAGCGGACATGCCCCGAGACGTTATTCTCGTCGGGTACGCGGACGACGTTGCAGCGGTCATCGTTTCCCGAAACACCGAAATGGTACAGCTGAAACTCGACCAAGTAATGAGGCGAGTCAACGACTGGATGAGCCAACACGGACTGCTGCTGGCCTTGGCAAAGACCGAGATCGTGCTGCTCACGAGGAAGAGAATCCCCACGATCGTACCAATGGTAATTGGTACCGAACAGGTCCAGACGAAGATGTCGGCGAAGTATCTGGGAGTGATCTTGGACACGAAGCTCACCTACTGGCCGCACATACAGAGCTCGGCCGACCGAGCCGTCACGAAGACCGCCGCACTGAGCGGACTCATGTCGAACGTTGGTGGCCCGCGGTCAAGCCAGCGCAGGCTCTTAATGGCGACGACGCATTCGATCTTGCTCTATGGGGCGGAGATCTGGGCCGACGCTATGAGAGTAAAGAAATACAGAAAACGCATGAGCGCCGTGCAGCGAAGGGGAGCACTACCGATCGCGTGCTCTTATCGCACAGTCTCCGAAGCCGCAATTCTGGTGATAGCGGCCGTACTACCCATCGACCTGCTCGCTATTGAGCGCAAGCGAATCTATGACGTTAGCGTGGAAATGGGCAGAGAACGGGCAGTAGAAGATGAGAGAGTGCGAACCCTGGCGAAATGGCAGGAAAGATGGACGAACGACCCAAGAGGTAGGTGGACACACCTGCTTATCAGAAGACTCGGACCTTGAATGGATAGGAAATCCGGGGAGGTGGATTTCTACTTGACCCAGTTCCTGAGTGGGCATGGATACTTCCGACATTATTTGTGGAAAATGGGCAAGGTCAGGACGCCGGAATGTAAATACTGCGGACATGAAAGGGACGACACAGAGCATACGTTTTTCGTATGCAGTCGCTGGATCGACGAAAGGAGACGTGTGGAAGCAGAAATCGGTCAAATCACTCCAGAGAACATCGTAGAGCTGATGCTTGATAACGAGAACGGATGGAACATAGTGGCTACCTACGTGCAGGGGCTGCTACGAACAAAGAGAGATGATGGCTGCTTGACAGACTGAAGAAAAAGCGAAAGGACAGAGAGGCTACGAGCTAAAACGGTAGAGCTCGCAAGAGCAAGAAACAAGACCCAGGCTGAAGTAATGCGAAAGCGGTTCCGGTCTGGTGTTCTGCGAAGGAAAGGGAGGTGGTTTTTTAGTGAGGTCGCTGGCTCCCCGTCGGACTCAGTTACTCGTAAGTGAGGCCGATGCAGATCCAGCAGTCCCACACTATTAAGCAGTGCGGACCCTGCTTAATGTTTTTTTGAAGATTTTTCCACCGACCCTCGACAAAAAAAAAATATAATAATATTTATGAATCTCGTTGGCGTTGCTTTATTCTACCTCCTTGATAGGACATGTATTGTACTAGTCCTATCTCCAAATTTATTTTTATTAATTAAAATTAAAGTAGTAAGTACTTATAGATTATAAAAGTATTGTAATTCTTCTACTACTGTATTTTTTTTCCTTGAAAATTATTCAGATCAACAAGAAATCACTTAATAAAACTTTGAACGGCGTTTTCTCCATGTTAAGGTTTGAGGAGATAGAAAAAACCAATTCTCGGTCGACATGATAGTTTTGACATGAACAGACCTGATATGATTTGTTGACGTTACTAAGTTATTGTAGGTTAGAATTTTGTACGAATCGATACTAAAAACCCTCACGATTCCTTAACTTAATTTAAAATGTCTGATACTGTGATCAGTATAATTGTGAGGATGAAGGAGAAGTAGATAAACAAAGTATTTTTGTTAAGAAATTAAAAGAAAATAAAATTGTTTTTAATAAATCACAAGCACCTCAAATGAAAAAAGAAAAAGTAAGAGCATTGGAGAGTATAACTCCGCATTACCAGGAAATTTTTTATATTACTCTTACAAGTACACAAGTTGCAAAGAAAATAAGCAATATGAAAGAGGAAGTGAAAAAAAAATTATGTTAACAAAACTGACAACAAGAAAATTATGTTTAAGCCATGGGAAAAACTGCTGGTGGACCTACTGGACCTACTGGACCTACTGGTGGAAAAAAATCCTGTGTTTAATAAAGTTCCAGATAGAGTATAAATATATGCATAGCTTATTTTTAAGAATTTTATATGGACTAACAATCCAGTTTTATTAGTACCAGATTTATTATGAAATAATAAGATTTGTCAACACTACTTCAGGTGTGTACACCAAATGCAGACACATTTAACATTTATGATTTGTGATTTAACATTTAAGAGTTAATGATAAATGTAAAATGTGTCTGCATATATAGACCCTTCATTTGTAAACTTAAACACTAAAACTTGCAAACACTTAAAACGAGAGGATAGATTCCAATACCGGAACTGGGAAGCTACAGCTACAGTATTTACATACATAAGACATAAATGCAAACAATTTGAAATTTTTAGGTGCAATGTCTATTGGCCTCTAGCCTTCACACACAACTAGAGCGGAAGCTCCACTGCCAGTTGTTGCACCAGTAGTACCTCCTAAAAGAATTAAAATCTCAAACACTTTACCGGAGACAGATGAAACGAAGAAACTGACCACAGCAGAATTGCAACGTTTGGTGTTGCTGGAACAATTAAAGTTAATCCAAATGCAACATACTAAATGGAATGGAAGAAATACTAAAAAATAGGGCAAATCCTGTAACTACAGTACAGAATGATAAGACATCTGTGTTTGTGATGTATGTGTTTTGAAAATTATTTTGTTTATTCTTCATTTTTACTAATTATACTAAAATAATACTAAAATAAGAATTTTAGTACAGAGTACATATTTATTTATGGGCGTAAGAATAATTCATCCCTGTAGTATGGTAACAGATTTGCTTCTGTTTGAATAAAACCTTTTCTTGCAATTTTTAGATTTTGTTTGATTGAACAACTACATGTATAACATTATTTTAACAAATACTAAAGCCCCCCCCCCCTTGAAAATTGAACATCCGTTTTTTTGTTTATAACTATGTCATAAAATAAAAGTACCTATTAAAATTTTCAGTTGGAGATCATAAAACATAACAAAATTGAAAATACTAAATATTTTATAACACCTAATAAAATATGTTAATTTCCTGATTTCAAATATAGGTAAAGCATGACAACTGACAATCCTGCAGCCTGCCTGAATGATGCAACTTGCAGATCGTCGCGGCCGCCCATCTCGCAATTTCCAGCAATTTTTGATATTGATATTAAAATCCCTAGATTAGCTGCAAGGCAAACACAAAGGGCTAACTACTCTACAGATAGTGTTGAAGATTATTTTCGGATTTCGTTGTATACTCCATATCTGGATTCAATTATACAGTCCGGATAGCGCATTTGCTCTATCCATTTTTCACCGGCAATCCGCAATTAATCACGAAGGCAGAAACATTTAGTTTACTAAAAACAAAACTTCATACAATCTCAGAACTGTATGAAATCGAAAATTTGGACGTCGAAATCGAAACTTGGAAAGAAATGTGGGTTTCAAAAGTCCAAAATAACGATAGTGAGCTCGAGGTTGTTGAATTAATAGATAAACATTGCCAGTTCTTTCCAGGCATCAAGAAAGCGTTACGAATTTTTTTAGCCTAACCTCCTACCACAACAACAATTGAAAGGTCTTTCAGTACACTCCGACGGGTAAAAACCTGGTTGAGATCAACCATATCTCAAGAGAGACTTTCTGGTCTTTGTTTGCTTAACGTTCACAGAGAATTTGTGAACAAAAATAAAGACGGATTTATTGAAAAAGTAATTAAACGATTTTATCAAAAGAGAAAATTCTGTTATTACTTTTTTCTGAGTAAAAAAATAACTCGATCTTTTATAAGCGTTTATATTTATTTTCAATAATAAAAATGTAATTTTTTTTATTTTGTTTACTTTGCCCCCCCCCCCCTATATTTGATCCTTCCGGCGCCCATGAAGTACAAATAATTATTGAATAATCTTTTTAATTTAAGGAAATAATCATTTGATAATCATTTTTAACAGCGTTTTCAAGTATAACCGATTTCCAGGAATTTAAGGAAAAACAAATGATTTTATATACATCGCCTATCACATTATGACATTATCATGTAGTATAGCAAAATATTGATCACACTATATACCTTTCGTCGTATCATAAAACAATTGGATGGTGAATGTGATGCAGAATAAGAATGTTTCCCATTCAAATATTACGGATCCGTTTTACACGTTCCTCGACCGTGTCACATCGGCATCATTGGCATTCATTTGGATGCCTAAATTGCCTAATACCATCGAAGGTTTTGTGGTAAAGTGGGTTCAACAATAATTCTTGAAATAGAAGTAATATAGTTATTCTTTAATTTAGTGTATTATTTTGATGGGTTTTTCTTCTTCGATCCCATTGGCTAATGTTTTAGCAGTGGATCTAAAAAAATTTTTCCCAAAATTTCAGCTTCCCAGATCAAACTTGTGAAAGGCGCAAACCGAGTTTGTTTCCCTTTTAATTAACATGGAAAAATCGACGTTTTTACTCAAACATGCATAGCTGCTAGAATTTTTTTTAATAATAATTTTTAGTTATATCAATTTTAAAACGTACAAGTACACTATGAAAAATTTGTTTCTTGCTACAGGACATGAATAGAATAGAAGACATGATTTTCATGCGAGGTATTACAAATCATTGACGCAAGATGAATTTCTTCATTTTTATATAGCTTAGTGGGGTAAAACGGCTTCCAAAAATGTCCAACGTAAACAAATTACAGCATTTTTTTATTTTCATCGGAAAAAGTTAAGAAATTTATCTTGCATTAAAATAATAATTATTTTTATGTGAAATAAAATGTGTTTTTTTAATGAACGTTTTAAATTTAAGCAAATGTTCAATAGTTTTATAAATATTTTTTTATATTAAAAGTAGGAGGTTTTTGGCGATAGTCTTTCACTACTTGTAAGAAATATTGAGTTTGTTTTTCATTTTTTGTAAAACAATTATTAAAATCTTCGATTAGCGCATAATTATTATTAAATTAATAATAAATACTTATAATTAATAAAATATTTATTCATAATAAATTATGTTTGTTTTTTCCACTGTTAAATCTAGTTCAATACAGTTTTTAATCTTTAATTATTTTAATTCTCCGAAGTCAGAAAGGTTTAATAGGCTGTATTTAGTATAAGATGCTCAATGTTTGTTTGAATCTTTCGTTACATAGTAATTTTGGTCAAATTCTTATTGATGAACATCAAATTGTTTTATTTTATGATTAAATATCTATATATATTTGTTTTAAAATATACTTGACTATTTTTACTGATTATAATTTATATTATAATATAAATGTGTGTGTGTGTGTGTGTATGTGTGTGTGTAAGAACACACGTAACTTTCCTTGAAAAACTAATTTAATCTGCCACACATAAAATTGTTATTCATCAGACAGCTGCTCAGTAAGTCATCACAAGGATAAGTGCCCTATCTTTTACAACTCCAAAAACCAAGCCACTTCTACATATTTTTTTTTGTCTAAACATAAAAAATGGGTCACATCATAAATCTCTCACTTTTATCGCGTAATTTTAATTAATATATGCCTGCGGTCGTGTGGTATGTGGTATGTACCTCCGGGATTAGTTTCAGACATTTACAGGGTAATGTGCTCACACGGCCCACCTGATATGTAATTCGTTCTCGAATTACCACCAGCATAGGACCTGAAATAAGGAAAAAAGAACCAGCGGAATCGTTATAAGATACTGTATGCCTGGAGAATCAAATGTGACCCTTTCCTTTGTATTTCAGGCACCTGACTTATAAGGCTGACGAGACTTTCTTTCTCATTTCCACGTTTTACTTCGATCACCGTAACAGTCTTCTAACATTTCATCAAAATAAGTATAGTTTGTAACATAGAAATATGAGACATAAAAACCCGAGCAGCGTTGTCAAGTAAAACCGATTTCCAGGAATTTAAGGAAAAACAAATGATTTTATATACATCGCCCATCACATTATGACATTATCATGTAATATAACAAAATATTGATCACACTATATACTTTTCGTCATATCATAAAACAATTATTCAAAAAACAGTTATTCTTTAATCTAGTGTATTATTTTGATGGGTTTTGTGTTATAATTGATCAGTTATTAGTATTATATCAAAACATAACTTGTTGAATGAAAGCGCCTTTATAGTGACGATTTTAGCTTGCTGTAAGAAAAGTTATACTGCCCCGATCTCCCATTGCGGCAATTGTGGGTATCCTTTGAAACATTTTTATGTGTCATATTTCGATGTTACAAACTTAAACTTATTAACAGTTAGGTATACGCGAAATTATTGTTGTGAAACTCGTCTAGATGGGTTCGTCATACACCTTGGGTTATCAACACTTAAATATAAGGTCCTAATAGAAGGTAAGTATCTTCAGAGATTTTTCGTTTATAGGTAATACATGTATACTGCTGAAAATTATGCTGTTCTTTAAATTTGTTATAACTAATTAAACTCTATTCCTAGGTTAGGTAAAAGTATTATTTAAAATAGAACAATAAAAAAAACAAGAAAATTATTTTAACTTTTATGAATGATTTATTTAAAATAACTAGGTACCGATTCATACATAATATGAAACACCTATACTCCATGGTTATATGCCTCTACAGATTTCGAATTACAGGTAATTTTATATGTGCAAGTTACGATCCCACATTGTAAGCTACTCTTATAATAATACAATGCAGAGTGCAGACTGCAAAGTCAGGGATAGATAACACCGACGTTATAAATAAGCTTTCATGCCTTTGTAAAACACTTTTTGTTATAACTGTTAGTTTGTCTCTTTGTCGCTTTGAATTAAAACTGGCGCAGTCGTCCGGATGGTATAAATTTATCAATTGCTGATTATTGTGAATTTCAAATTATTAAATTACCGAAGATCCTACTCCAGAAGAAAGTTTCCAGATCAGTGAACACCTTAAAGTCACACCTTAATTACCAATTACAATCGTTGTAATTACTGGGCAATCAGGCCAGGTAATTAAGAAAAGCCCATCATCGAGATCACGTCACGAGGAGGGGAATCAACCCAGGATATCTAGTATCGCCTAGTCTCTTCACCGACACCCTAGATTTAAGAATCAAGAAGCCAACACTTAATTGTACCAACGTACAAAATATGTAAATAAGATAATTGAAAAAGTAAAACATATAATGCTAATCAGACATCAACATGAGAGCAACACTAATCATCGCGGAATTAACTAAACATACGAAAAGTAAAAACTAATTATTACTGGAAAAACATAAAAATAGAGTTAAAGGAGTTACTTGAACATAATAAAGTAAAAATAAGAAATAGTAAAACTAATAATACTGAGATAATACATTTTAAAGAACTTAAGAAATCTCATATTATTTCAGATGTAGGTTCATGCAACTAGGAATACCCCAACCCAGATATCACAAAATTACCGACAACCCTGGACTATTACCAATAAGACTAGGTTCAATCAACGGTACAGCTTAAATTACTTACGACAATTGGTCTTTTGTCCAAATATTTAATATAGAACCTATCGTTAATGAATTTAATAATATTCAAAATAAATTTAATACCTTAAAATTATTACTAGAAAATAATCATAGTTATGATAGAGAGTATTTTAACTCATATGATATTATTCAAAATTTTGAACAAAAAATTTTAGTACAGCTTAACCAATTAAATCCCATATTAAATAGACAGCATCTATTATTAAATGTATAACAGGAAATCTAGATCTGGAAGATGCAGAAAAATACGATACGCAAATTAAGCAACTTCAAACACATCAAAATAAAATTATTTTAGAAAATCAAGTATCCTTGCTGAATTCTTCTATAAACAATTTTAATGAACTTACGTGTACGAAATCACGTGTATTAGAAATTAGAAAGATTTTATTAAAAATATGGAATTGCATCAACAGATTAGTTATAAATATTTTCAAACAAACATGTGGTTATTTCAGATGACAAACATATATCAAACAATTTATACTGTACTTGATAAAATAGAAATAGCCATTTCTTTTGTTAAACTTAATACTCTGCATAATTCAATTATAAAGCCAAATGAATTCTTATCTGAACTTAAAATTATGAAAACTTACTTACCTATATGATGTAAAATTACCTTTTGAACCGAAATTAGAACATATACTTGCTTTTGAAAATATTATAAATATTAAATGTTATTCAAAAAACAACGAAATAATTTTTATACTGCAGATACCATTAGTCGAGCCTAGTACTTATCGATATTATCAACTATATCCATTTCCAATTGAATATAAAAATTCTTTTCAAATGATATTACCAAATAATAATTATTTAGCTATAAGTGAACATAATTTCGTTCTTTCTAATGATAAATGTAAGGAAATATCAACAGAAGAGTTTATGTGTAAATATGTGATTCCTATAAAAATTAATGATGATTCACCTTGTGAAGTTAACCTATTAACACTTTTAAAAATATTAGTAATAGCTACCCATTACCATTAAACTTAGACGATTATCAAATTCAAAAAATTATAAACGAAAAATTAATTGTAATTGCACCTCAACATTTAGTTGCTATAGAACAATGCAAAAATATTAGAGATAATATCCCACTCCTTGGAAGCTATGTAATCGATTTAGATACAATTTGCACTGTTAAGATAGAAAACCATATCTTAAGAACATATAAAAATCCAAAGGTAAATTTTAAAATTATAGATCTGCCTAAACTTAGTATTAATTTAAATTCAAGTAATAAATTACCTACTTATAATTTAGGATTTTTAATCTTAACTTAATTAATACACATCAACTACTCAAAACTCAAAAAGACTTGGAATATCAAAGAAATGAAATAAGTAAACTAAATATTCCTGTTTATGTTTCCAAAACATCCATATGGACTGTAATTTTGTACTTAATTTTAGTGCTTCTTATTCTATACCTGATTTATAGCAAATATATTTGAAAATTCTTAAAAACTAAGTCAAATTTAAATGAAACTAATTCAAATATAGTTTTTATATTTGTTGAAAAATCACTCAGAGAATATTTTCTCAGTTAACATGGGAGGAGTTACGATCCCACATTGTAAGCTACTAAAAATTTGTTTCGCTCGACCCGAATCGAAACTTGCATCATATTCCGTACAACTGAAATCATAACGCATATTCAAGAGGATTTGCATTCATAATGAGCCTTCTATTATTATGTCATTTCCCAGCAGATAATAGAGGTTCTTAAACATCGCCATTTTGTTTGCCATTTTTTATTTAATTAATTTCAATTCCAACTTACCTGAAAGGCTCACTAGCAAAATTTCACTGAACTATTTTAACAGTTATTACTACACTAGGCACTTTGTATAACTACAACTTTGGGGGCGCAAGATCTACTGAAGTATATGTGTAAGCAATTTTGAAATTAGACTTCCACTGCCTTATATGTAAAAACTATATCCGTTTATATCAATGAGTATCAATATGAAACAATATTACATTACAACGCATGATATAACACTATGTTGACTATGTTTGCACTTATATTAAATATAGGTGTTTATTTTAAAGTAGATAATTTAAATGAGTCAGTCATCGATGAGTCATTTTGATCAATCTCTATGAGCAAGATTATAAACTTTACAATATACAGGGTGGCCCGGATTTAATTTGCGTATGCCGAGATCTCGTAAACCACAATAGACACAAAGTTTGAACGTAAATAAATTCCGTTCCGTTATATATCAAATATTTTGAATAATAGTACCCTATTTCAAATATTTAAAATAAACCGCAAGATACGCCGCGAGCCGAAATGGTAGGGAAGAACGTATAAGTAAGACACGTAACGCCACAAGAGTCCTATTTGGCCGTTTCATTTTACGTTGTTCGCATAGTTTGATAATTTAGCGGTTGTATTTTTGGTATTATTAGTGAGGGCTTCAGGAATTACAAGGTACAGATAAAAATCTTTTACGTCGAAATCACGTCAATTTAACGACTTATTTTCTGCTAAGTTTCGACCTTGAAATAGGCTTCTGGCTACATTTAGTTTTATTGTCTTAACACCAGCAAAGGTGCATACTTTAGGTGGGCTGTGGATACATACCTATACGCACAAGTGTATATCTATATTGGTTTTGGTGTATTATACCGCGTTATTTTTCTATAAATTAAATGAATATTTAATTTAGTATTGTATCGTATAGTTTGTAAGATCGAAATATGAGACATAAAAACCCGAGCAAAAAACCCTCATTATATCGATCTCTTCATGCCTGCTACTGCATTTTTTTCAGCGTTGTCAAGTATAACCGATTTCCAGAAATTTAAGGAAAAACAAATGATTTTATATACATCGCGCATCCCATTATGACATTATCATGTAGTATAACAAAATATACTACATATCATAAAACAATTGGATGGTGAATGTGACGCAGAATAAGAAGTGACCTTGAGCCTGTGACCTTGACCTTGAGCCTGAAGTGGTGACTTCAGTGACCTTGAGCCTGAAGAGTTTCTTCCAACAAACATTGAGCCAACAGATATAGAGGAAGCGTCTGACGAAGACAGTGTGTTGATTGAGGTGCTAGTAGAACCCAACGAAGACGAGGAGGAAGTCAAGGAAACATAAGGCGTGGTGTGGAAAAGAATGTATTTTTTGTTATTAATTATTTATTATATATTTTTTTTATAAATAAACAAATATTTGCTTTAATAATGGGAATTTAATTTTCCAGTCTAACAGATTAAGAAAAGTGCTTTTATATTTAAAGCTCTGCAGTATAATTGCCGAATCCAGAAATGAGTACGCCCCCTTGCGGAATAAATACGACCCTAGGAAATCGAGTAATAATTTGAAGTTAAACGTTCTGTGAGGTGTGAGTTCTAACCGTCTAACCGTCACAATTCCTCGTTTACGACGTTACTGTGGTTTTATTACTCTTTAGCTGTACTCTTTAGTTTTACTGTTGGCTGTGTTTTTTTGCGAAACATTTTCGACCCCCAGGAAAGCTAGTTAATTTCCTTCACTTCGTTTACTGTTGCCTGTGTTGTTTTAACGTTTTGTTATACTTTTTGTGATTACCATGTCCCTTAAAAGTATTCATAATACAAACTGTTGTATTTATGGTTGCAACTCAAGAAGGGGTAAAGATAGATCTCTCCATTTTCACTATTTTCCGAATACAAATTCGGGCATTAACGTGAAAATGATAAATGCACTGGGAATCGAGGAAGAGATTGATACGAGGAAAGCTTGGGAGAAGGTTTTATTAATGGACGTTAATGGGCAAGCCAGTGACAAACAATATGCGTGTTTGCTCTAATCATTTTAAAACAGAAGATTATTGTTCAAAAGGTAAGGGATATTTATTGAGGTTAGATTAAGTAGAAAACCGCGAAACGCGTAACATAACACAATCTATTTTTGTTTTAGATGTGGCCTTAAAACAACCTAAGCTTCAGCGACACGCTGTACCTTCCCAAAATTTGCCAGTAAAAAGATCACTTGCAAGTACCAAGAGAAAGTCCAACGATTCTAATCGTGAAGATAGATTGAAGAAACGACGAAAGCTCAATGATGAGACTACTACAAGTATCAGTGAGGTACATTTATGTGAAGGTGAAATATCTTTACCTGTCAGCGAGGACAACCATGATCTCGAAAATGTACGAACTTATAAAGACCTCATTGAAGACGAAAAAGTTCATAATCTTCTACGCCTTCATGATATTTGTAACTATAACGTTGATAAAGAAGTTCAAGTTTGTAGTGGAGACATTGTTACAACTTTTACGTCAACAATAGAACTTAGTTCAGAATTTTGCTTTCACCTAAATGTCCAACAGCATCATTGCGATTCTTTTGAATAGAGATCAAGGGTTTCTCTGCCATGCTCTTTCCCCTCGTGAATTCAAGGCTGAAAACGGCATGTATTTATTTTATATTGTTCATAAATTGGATACCTGTTTAAATAAATAAGTAGGTGTATTAAAATGCTTAGTCTTTTTTTTTTACCACAAAAGTCCCGCTTTTCGTTAGTAACCAGTGCATCTCGGACAGGAATAATTTAAATTAAATACAACGTAGGATAGGTATTGAAGCTACTCCCCCCCCTCCTCCCCTCTCTTTTCTCTTCTTTTTACTGACTATTTATTCTTATTTGTTCTTACTTTATTTATTTATCCTTCGTTGCTTCATCAGATGGCAATATATACACATACATGCAGATATACATACATACATACATACAGACATACACACACATGCGTACATACGCTCCTATATATATATATATATATATATATATATATATATATATATATATATATATATATATATATATATATATATATATATATATATATATATATATATATATATATATATATATATATATATATATATATATATATATATATATATATATATGTATATATATATATATATATATATATATATATATATATATATATATATATATATATATATATATATATATATATATATATATATATATATATATATATATATATATATATATATATATATATATATATGTGTATATATATATATATAGGGTGAGTCAGTTTTTTGTAGACAAACTTTAACAGGGGATAGAACGCACGTTTTCAACAAGAAAAGTGCCTATAAATATATGGCCGATCTAGCTTCCTAAGGAAGATACAAGGTGTTAAAGTTTCATTTTTTTTACATTAATGTGTAATATTTTCTGAACGGAATGATATATTCACTAAATATTATAGGATCAACATGTTGTATTGTTCCTGTCGAAAATACTATAGTGGATGTTACTTTTTTACGAAAGGGGTGCTCCACCCCTTTCGTAAACAGAACATCTACGCCAAGGACTATTTAAAAAAAACCTGTTATATTCATTATCTACATACAGTTTAACAAAAAGAATGTCCCTTCTTCTGTTTCGAAATTCCTGTGCGGTTCCTAGTTATTTTGATTTTTAGTGTTTGATGTGGTACTAAATTAAGTAATTTATTTATTAGCAATAATAATTATCGGCTAAATATTTAATTATTTCAACGAAACCTACCTAAATATCCACCGTCGATTTGTTAACCAGGGTTTGAAAAATGTACCCGGGGGGCGACAGAACAACCATGGACGAGATAGAGACCGTATATTGCGGGAATTTAATAGGAACCCAACGACAAATACTCGACGTGTTGCTATTGCTCTTGGTATTTCCCAAAGTAAAATTTCCCGGGTTTTAAAACGGGATCACAGACGCCCATATCATTTTCAACCTGTTCAAGGTTTATGTCCAGGTGACGCTGAACGAAGACTTACTTATTGTAGGTGGGTTCTTAACTCCATTCAAAATAATAGGGATTTCTTATCCAATATACTGTGGACTGATGAATCTTGTTTTACTCGTCGTGGTATAGTAAATTTTCACAATCTGCATGTATGGGCATATGAAAACCCACATGCCATTCGACCACGAAGTTTTCAACATGAATTTAGTACAAATGTCTGGATTGGAATTTACGGCAACCACGTGTTTGGACCTTATTTCTTGCCACAACGTGTAAATTCAGAAAATTTCCTACAATTTTTAGAAGAACACCATGGTAATATATGGGAAGTCATTCCTTTGAATTTAAGAAGACAGTCTTGGATTCAACTTGATGGGTGCTCGGCCCATTATGGCAGAAATGTAAGAAATTGGCTAAACAATAACTATCCAGGGAGGTGGATAGGTCGTGGAGGTCCAGTGGCGTGGCCTCCCAG
>CAXKVY010014082.1:0-25604 GCA_964058915.1 Tetropium fuscum
CTTCCTGGCAATATCCCATCCGCCACTGAAACTCCTGCAGAACCTTACCAACAGTATCGGGTTGAATTGTTCGAATTTCATTGCGAATTCTGTCCTTTAATTCTTCGATGGTATTTGGTCTATTGAAATAGACTTCGCTCTTTAAATAGCCCCATAAAAAGTAGTCTAGGGGAGTGAGATCTGGAGATCTAGGGGGCCATTCGATAGTTCCCCTGCGACCAATCCAATGGTTAGGAAATACATGGTTTAAATAATCGCGAACGATCACTGCAAAATGGGGTGGTGCACCGTCTTGTTGGATACTGTTTTGATAGTTTTGGTCATTCATTAATTTCTCTACCTACGGTGTACTGATGAGAGCCAAACAGCTCGAAACTAGTCTACACCTGGTGGAGGTATTGGTGAATGACCATAGCTATCTTATCGGATTTGCAGGTGTAATTCAATACAGGTAGGAATATTAGTTCTCTGTGTAGTTGTTACCTGTAAATCCATTCAGTATGTTGTTTACCCTACCTTTGGCTAGGGTCGCTGCTCTAGGTGCCTGCATTGCAGGACGCTGCTTGTCAAAGACTTTACTTAGTAATGTCTGATGAGTACTAGCAACTGACCGCTAGAGGGGTCTGGTATCCCTCGCTTGCACACAAAATATCATATAGAGTTGTTTTGGTAGTTTTAAAAATTGAATTTGCATCTATAGAAACAGTATTATTAATTTTAATTTCACTGCACATTCTCAATAAAGAAGAAATACCTACTTAACTTTCATCAGGCTTGTCTCAAGTAGACTAAAATTTATTTCAGTACATTCCTAATTGCCGGCTCCCTCTTTAAGGCAATTAAAACTCTCAAGTTGTTATAAACACAGTCTATTCTCTTAAGACTGCATGTAACTTCGCCCTAAAAACCCCCCAAAGCACCCTATAAAACCATGAGAAAAATAATTAACCTCCACACCCCATGAAAAACTTAGCAACTGTTATCTGGATCGAGAACTGGATATTCTAAATTGTTCCAAGACTGATAATCATTTGCGGCATTGAAGATAACAGCGAGGAGGCGATAAAAACAAGGCGCCAGGCACCTAGTAACTCCAATATCTGGCAAATTTAACTAGTAAATTAAACCCCAGGGTAAAGGTTACCCCTCTCATTATCCGAGGCGGGGGCGGTGTTCTCGAATAAGTCTTATCTCACTTCTAAGGGTGATTAGTCACGAATCCCCTTGTGAAAGTTCTAAGTGATTTTGTCACACGAGTGTATGGAGATCGTATCTATTTTATTAGGCAGTTAATAATAATTATTAACTAGAATAATAATAACTTCGGCTATTGGCAGAGGGAACCGGGCTTATAAATTATGCGGTCGCTGGATGAAGTTATGAGGGAGCGGAAACGTTAATAATTAATATCATGCCAAAGGATTGTTTGCGGAGGGTTATCCCAGTTATGCCATCATCTATGTTCTTTTATTGACCAGTATATTAAGTTATGGGGCCATTGAATGACTGTGGTTGATGGCGGTGTAACAAGCTAGGGCCCGCGTAGAAACTGAAGCCACTTAACATAATTACTTATAACATTGTTCCCAACTCTATAATTATTGCGATTATTCCAAGCGCCTCGAGAATACTGCCGATACAAAGGAGAAAATGGTCATACATTCATGAACATTTTCTTAATTAGAAGTCATATTTTGGACAATACATGGTGAATAAATTTAATTGCTTTCTGTCATTCCTAGAGGTACAAAATTGACTAAATGTTAAATAATCTATATGACTACTCTCGAAAATTACAAAAAACTCACGCAATCACGAACTATAATATTTCTCATGATGTGTGAAAAAATCTGAAACATATTATTGTTATGTTTTTCACACAGTCATGATATAACTGTGTGAAAAACATAGACATAGGAAGGACATAGAAAGCAGAAAGGACATATAAATATTCTCGCGACATCACTTAATATTATATTATTATATGGCAGAAAATATAATAATAGTATATTTTGAATAACAACATATGAATCCTCAATACTATTTCACATACTATTTCTGGGGGATCGAAAACACCGGGGGGAATAATCATTTTCAAGCCAATCAACTTACCAGATTGCGTACGAATTCTACGAATAGCAAACAAAGGGACTACAAACATTTAACTGCAAATGAACTCCATGCGACACGCATAGTTTTCTGAAAAATACCTGTTCTTTCAGGCGTAATCTAGTTACGTCATCGGCATTGTCATACAATCGTAGATCGAGTAGTAATTGAGGCTTGCAGCGGGAACAGTAAATTGGCTTGGGCGAAAAATCAAGTCAGTTAGCAGGAGAACTGTCCGTGGCCCGTGGGCATAGGTTGAAGTGAGTGCAGCACCACGTAAGCCGCTGAACTACAAAGCTGCTCTTGATATTAATCGTCATTCCGCCCTGGTATCCGCCATCTGATGAACCCCAACTACAGGCCATATTTCATCAGATAATGCTTTAAAAGACGTAAACAATGTCAAGTAGGATTGAGAGATAGGTTTTATTGTCGTTTATGGAGATTTGACGGGATGAAGTATGAATTACTAGTAGAAGGGCGTTCGAAAATTCAGGGCAAGTAAATGAAAATAACGGTGGGGGTTTCTTTGCGGTTATGCGGAGACGCGGTAATTTATAAATAGGGATTTTTGGTGTTCACGAGTCAATGAGCAATTTACAATACTGTTTTACAATAATTGCCTCTTCTGAGTAAAATTGTTCGTATCGGGCTGGACCAGCATAAGTGTTTATAGATATATCTATTATTTCCACCACACACACCACACCAACAAACACCAATAATGCGGTTGCATATAAAAACATACATAGATTATCTAAAATACCAGGATTTTGACAATTACATTTCGTAATTTCATTACCAGAAATACGTATAATAACCTTATGCTAGTTTCGATTCGGGTCGAGCGAAACAAATTTTTAAAAAAGAAAAATTTTATTTCCGGAGACAAACTAACAGTTACAAGTTTCAGCAAAAAGTGATTTACAAAGGCATGGAAGCTTATTTATAACGTCGGTGTTATCTATCCCTGACTTTGCAGTCTGCACTATGCATTATATTATTATAAGAATAGCTTACTATGTGGGATCGTAACTCCTCCCATGTTAACTGAAAAATTATTCTCTGAGTGATTTTTCAACAAATTATATTTGAATTATTTTCATTTGAATTTGACTTAGTTTTTAAGAATTTTGAAATATATTTGCTGTAAATCAGGTATAGAATAACAAGCACTAAAATTAAGTACAACATTACAGTCCATATGGATGTTTTGGAAACATAAACAGGAATATTAAGTTTACTTATTTCATTTCTTTGATATTCCAAGTCTTTTTGAGTTTTGAGTAGTTGATGTGTATTAATTAAGTTAAGATTAAAAGTTCCTAAATTATAAGTAGGTAGTTTATTACTTGAATTTAAATTAATAGTAAGTTTAGGTAGATCTATAATTTTAAAATTTACCTTTGGATTTTTATAACTTCGTAAGATATGGTTTTCTATCTTAACAGTGCAAATTGTATCTAAATCGATTACATAACTTCCAAGGAGTGGAATATTATCTCTAATATTTTTGCATTGTTATATAGCGACTAACGGTTGAGGTGCAATTACAATTAATTTTTCGTTAATAATTTTTTGAATTTGATATTCGTCTAAGTTTACTGGTAATGGGTAGCAATTACTAATATTTTTTGAAAATGTTAATAGGTTAACTTCACAAGGTGAATTATTATCAGGGTATTGTGAAAATCCTGATTTCTTATATCATTGGGATTAAACGTTTCTTGTTGTTCTATATATCGATAAGTGTCGTATTCGTTAGAATTTAAAGGTGTATAATTTAATTCATTATCGTAATGAGTAACAGTAGTATAGTCATCATCTTGTAAACTTTGATTAGCAGGATAATCATTTGTTGGTGCGTTTTTTAAATTTTGATTATCAGTAGATTCATAATAATTAGAGTTGGTTTGTTCAAATGGGTTCTCAAAACGTATTTGATCTATGACTTCTTGGTTAAATAATTCTTCATGAGTAAAATTAGGTTTTTGATTAGGATTATTTTGGAAATAATTTGGTCTATTAAATGGAACTGAATTTCGACTAGTTGTGCTCATAGGCGTTGGTTTATAAGTTGGTTGTATATTTCCGGGTTTAAAAACATTTTTTGGTTGGCCAAATACTTGACTATTTGTCGGATATTTTTGAGTATGATTAGGTTTTGATGTAATCGGTATTGGGGCTTGAAGAAAGTGTGGTGGAAAGTTATTTGTAGAATTTGGTTGATTATTATATACTTGAGGCGGTTTATAGCTATTCTGTATATTCGTCTGTGGTAAAGTCTGAGGTCTATTATTTGTGATTGGTTTTTGATTTTGATTAAATTGATTATTATTATTCGAACTGCGAAATTTAAATTGTTGAAAGTTTTCTTCTTCTTGTACAAAACTCATAGCTTGCTCTAATGAATTTGGTTTTTTAAGTCTGACTACTAATTGTGTGTTATACGGTAAATTATTTATATACGTTTTTAAAGTGAAATCATTATAATGTTCTATTTTCATTAATTTAATATTGTGCTCGTCGCTACTAGCATTTAATTTAGCAAATAAAAGGCTTCTAGTGTCTTGAAGTCTCATGCCAAAGTTTAATAGATTTTCGTTTTTATTTATTTTTGTATTTAAGAGATCTTGTATTAAACAATCGATACTTCTTTGATCAGCGAATGTAGTTACTAAAATATTTTTAATTAATTGCCAGTTATTTATTTCTGATCGAGAACAGATTAGGTCTGCTGCTCGTCCTCTTAGTTTAGAAAATATAGTATCAAGTAAACAAATATTTATAGGTGCATCAGGGTTTGTTCTATTCTGAAATGCTCGTAATAAATTCTCAGATGTAGTTACAAATAATTTGGGGTTATCATCGAAATTTGGAATATTATCAGCTTGGTATCTTAATAAAGAATAATTTATTTCTGCCATTTTTTGATTTGCTGTTGAATTATTTTCAGAACTATCTAGATTTAAATTGTCTAAACTATTTAAAAGTTCGTCCAGTTTAATATTAAAATTTTATAATACAATAACTACTATACGAAAATGTTTTTTAAATTCGGGTTAAATATAAAATGGGTACCTAATATGCAGTGATAAAAATAATAAATTTGTGTGCTTACAGTATTAACTTGAGTAAAGATGTTTTCATTTTACAGATGTTTTCTAGCTTGGGCCAAACTTTTCTACACAAGAATTAGGGTTACTCGTGGTCTATGAAAAGTGAGTGCACGATCTTGGTTCTTCAAGGGCTTATGTAAACGAGTTACAAGTGCAAAGCCACACGATGTTTTCTTTGTATCGGAAAGGGTGGATATAGCGATTATAGTCCGCAATTTCCGGTTAGAAATTTCTACGAAACTACAATTTCTCCACAGCCTAACACTGGTGTTTTCTGGGTTTTCTTTCTTGAGTGGAGTCTTCGTTCTTTGTTCTCTCTTGAGAGTCGTTTTCTTTCTTTGTTCTTTCTTGAACTGGGCTTCTTGCTTCTTAAATCTAACTTACATCTAGGGTGTTGTCGGTGAAGGGTTGGCTTCTTGCTTCTTAAATCTAACTTACATCTAGGGTGTTGTCGGTGAAGAGACTAGGCGATACTAGATATCCTGGGTTGATTCCCCTCCTCGTGACATGATCTCGATGATCGGCTTTTCTTAATTACCTGGCCTGATTGCCCAGTAATTACAACGATTGTAATTGGTAATTAAGGTGTGACTTTTCCCTCACTGTCACTGTCGGTCTTCTCATTCAGCTACTCTGTGTTCACTGAACTGGAAATTTTCTTCTGGTGTAGGATCTTCGGTAATTTAAGAATTGAAATTCACAATAATCAGCGATTGATTAATTTATACCATCCGGACGACTGCGCCAGTTTCGATTCGGGTCGAGCGAAACAAATTTTTAAAAAAGAAAAATTTTATTGCCGGAGACAAACTAACAGTTACAAGTTTGAGCAAAAAGTGATTTACAAAGGCATGGAAGCTTATTTATAACGTCGGTGTTATCTATCCCTGACTTTGCAGTCTGCACTATGCATTATATTATTATAAGAATAGCTTACTATGTGGGATCGTAACTTGCTCCTTTCTTACCTGGCTAACTCATTACCGTATTCCATAAACAGCATTAAGTTTTCTTATCTTAGTAGTTGGTTCTAGGACGATATGGCAATATTTAGCGCATGTGCGATCATAATATTCAGTATACACATTTAAACAAGATGAAACATTATATATAGAATAGATTTATAACTTTTATCAAAGCAGAAATAAATGCATAAACATTTGCATCAGTATTCAATGGTTATCAAAATACAGTAGATTCAAGAAAAAGTAGTAATTATAATAAACGATTAATAAAATTGATATAATTATAAACAGAAATATGGAAACATATTTAATATACCAACCTTTTAAAAATATGTAATATCTTCATAGAAATAGATATTATTTTACAGTTAACTAAATGAGAAGTATATTTATTAGAAAACAACTATATGTTTGATTTTATTTCTTTATATATAATACCAGAGTATTATTATATGTAATGTAGGTAATACAACATAAAGCTATAAGCGTTGAATGAAGGACAATCAACGCTGTAAGTCTATAAGTGATTATATTGAATGATATGTACAACCCTTATTGCACATTGGTGGTTTGCTTGTTAACTATTCATTAACTTCATTAAGAAACTCAAATTTAAGAATGCATTTTTACTAATTCGTTTTCTATTTAATATGCTAGCATTATTAATGGAAATTGTAGGTACCTTGTACGTATATTTGAAGCAATTTCCTTCTCTTTTAGGCTGTATCATTTGGTGCTGGATACAGACTCTATACTGCTGCTTAAATTATGGATCTCCCATAAATAACTTGGAACTGCCCGTCCAAATTCTACCTCCAGGGTCTGCATAACCTTTTTTTTTCCTTTTATGTAAGTAATTAATTTAATTTAACCGATTTAGATTAAAATTATTATGAATAAAAGATCGCAACCAATTTATACATATTCACATTTTCTTGTTTTTTTGGTTACTAGTATTATTTCTAAATCACTTGTAAATCTATTACAAAATTAAGTAAATGGCCCTTTGCATATTTTTACTTTGATTTTGGATATTGACATCTGCTGTCACTGAATTATAAGGAATCTTATATATACTATAATAGTTATATTTATTAATTGTTATACCTATCTATCGGTTTATATTATATGATATATTTAAATTTTCTGTCTACTTTATTGTTATGTCATATTTACAGTATTTCGGTACCTTGAATTATCTACAATATTGAATTATTAGTACATTAGTATATTAATACATCGCTCGAAATAATGTCAACAAATCTACATTTTTAACTATTATTTTATATTTTATGATGTTTTTAGTTATCATTTGACTATGTAATAATATTCTGTATATTTTTAAGTATGTGTAAAAATTTTTTATATACATTACATTACATTAATTTACAATAATTTGCTAAACGTATTATCATAAATTATTTTATTTTTTTTCAAGTTTTTTTCTAATGTCAAATTTGAAACAAATAAATTAATTATTTTTAGATTATAATTTTCCGAGAATTTAAATTTATTGTGATGTTTATCTCTATAGCGAAAATTAATCTTCAGTTACTCTAAACTCTTTAAATAAGAGGGAAACAAGATTGATCTACATTATATGTGATATGGATTTATTATAACGAAGCAATATCAATGTTGCAATTATTATAAATTTTATAAAATCTTAAAATATTCCCTGCGATAACCTATTGTACCTTAAATTAATGACATGGGATATTAAATCCTCTAGAAACAATATTCCTTATCCAAGTAGAAATAATTTAGACGAATTATTGGAAAGCGACGTATTTATGTATTATGATTTTCATTACCTTTTTGAAAATAAAAGTTAATCCCAATACACTTGTCACACTACACGATCACTACACTACTGGAATGATGACATCTAGCGGCGCTCTGCTGAGGCTGGACTGGAATGCTGGAAGACGAAACTCTGCCTTATCTCACCTTCTACTGCGTACAATTCGTAGCACTGGATACAACTTTGGAGATTTAAGATATTTGTTGATATCACTTTTATTAGTCGCTATTCTCTTGTATATGATTAAACAAATTACAGCTTAGATCTACTAAGAAACTACCTAGCTTCGTATAAGAGTGGTTTAATACACAAAAATTCTTAATTTAATTTAATAATTTTTCTTACAATTACAGAACCACATAAATGCGAAGCAACTAAATTGATTTTTAGAAAAGTTTTAATTAAAATAAATAACCGCAAATAACCGAATAGTTTTTGAGTCCAAGATGTGACCCTCTTCAAACCCTTTTCCAACCTGTGTTCTGAGATGAAAAAAGTACGAAAATCCAATTGACAGACAAAACTATTCAACAAAATTTTTTTAGGCGACTGAAAATTTGGAAAATTTTAAAATTTTATGTTTTTCCACCTAATTTTCGGAAGTAAATGGGGTGAAATGTCTGTCAACCATTTTGTCCTACTAATTAGACCTATAAAAAGCGGTAAAATAATTGACAGACCATTTCCAAAATGTGATAATTTATAAAAAAAATCGGTAAAGGCTGCCGTGTAAACTCTCCGAGGCAGTAATATACGGACCACAACATTACTTATTTTACATCAAGCCTACCAGTCAACATATAGATGGATTGTAAAATACGTGAATAAAGTAAACTCCCAGGAAATGCTACAAGGAAGCGCCTAGATGATCCGTTGTGCTATAATTACCTTCCGAGAACCTGATAATGGTAGCCAAGGACACAGTAGTAACACAGTATAACTTATTTCACTTATTACCTTATTTCACATAATTGGCACATTTTAGAAATTTTCGAATAGTGGCCAAAAATTGTGTAACAGATGAAATTGTCTGTTGATTGTTTTTCACCACTGCATATGGGTCCAGTTAGCAGGAAAAATGGTTGACAGACATTTCCCCCCATAATTCCGAAAATTAGGTGGAAAACATGGAAAAACTTCAAATGTTGAAATTTTCCCCATTTTCGGTCGCCCAAATAAAATTCTGGTGAATAGTTTTGTCTGTCAATTGGATTTTGGTGCTTCTTTTCATATCGGAAAATAGGTAGGAAAAGGTTATGAAGGGACTTCACATCTCGGACAGAAAGATTTGAAAAAAAATCGGTTATTTGCCTATAATTTTGAACCTCGTGGACATAATGCAAAAAAATCAGAACAGAGTTTCTGATGAGTCCTAAAATGTAATTTTTTAGGAATTTTTTGCCGGACATGTTTCACATTTCGTCCATTCGGAGTGACTTTCCCGGGGTCATGAATGCAAACACAATTTGGTAACAGTTATTTTAGCAAAGCAGAAGTACTAGTCACATTTACCTGTAATCGTTTAAAATTTTTGCATGTTACGCTGGTAATCATTGACGTTAAATGATTACCAGCTTAAACATTATAGAGTGCCATATTAGCATGTATACTAAGACTGTATATAGGTACTTTTCTTATATTTTGCGAGCATGATTTTATTTTAATAAACTTTTATTTTATAAAACCACTTCAGGCGGAGGTATACCTTATTTAATGTTTTAAGATGAAACCAAGGCCTCATAGACTCGTAGTAATCCCATATTTATCGTTCTTCGCATCCATTCTACACCAGCACTAACCGCATCAGACAACTTTTATGTAGCTCTAGCTTCACCTAGAATAACTTTCATACAATTACGTGCACTTTTACACATTGCCATACATTGTAACTTAGTTACATTTAACACTATATTTTGATGTGCCAACATGGACCATAGAAGGTGAAATATTAATTGTTAAAATAATTTCTGCCGCTCAATTTATTTTACCGACGAAAATAACATACCGAATTGCATTTAAAATGCGCATTATTGCAATTGAAATGCAGCTGTCATGAAATAATTGAACATATTGCGGTAAATATAAAGTATTCCCGACGGAATTAATTTTGAAATATTTTAAATACCAGAACAAACTGTTAATTGTAATATAGGGTGTCACAAATTTGCTTAATTGAAAATCTAAAACGCCTAACGCGGAACGGCTGGCCTATGATCACGTAACGTAAAAACAGAAATGGCCGTTACTCTTTTGTGTATCAAAGGGTCATCGCTTAGAGTAAATGTGGGAAGAGCCCAATCTCGGTCAACTTTTCCAGATTACCTAATGCTCGCATGACGTCAATGGAAAGGACAGGATTGGGTCCAAGGATTTTACTGACTCAATACTAGCCTATACATGGTAACATATATTCATACCAAACATAATTGATGAATGTTAAAAGAAAATCTTACAACTATCACAAGGCATAGTATGTTAAAAAGAAATGTTTCGAGATGGCCAGAAGAGAGATAGCGATATTCAACATTGTTGCTCTTTCATACAGCCATCTCAAGTAAACTAAATAACAATTAGCGTACTATACGAAATATATACAAAAACAAAAAAGTCAGCATAGGTGAATACAAAAATAAATAATAAAAATAATAATAATAATAATATTCTTACAATTAAACAGATTGTCTATCAGCTAACATTATGTTTTTTAACAGTTTTTTGACAGAATATACAGACGAAAAGGATTTGATATCATTAGGTACTAAATTGAAAAACTTACTAACATTATAACTAAAAGACCGCTGGAACTGAGTAGTTCTATGCTTAGGTATACAAAGTTGATCGCGATAACGTGTTAAGCGTCTATGTATATCAGAATGTTTTACTAGCTTGGAGACTACATATTTAGGTTTCTTGTTTTTAAAAATCTTAAATAACATACAAGATAAATGCAATTTAAATCTTTCGCTCAGATTTAACCACTTGGAAAACTGAAAACTCGGTGAGATATGATCAAATTTTTGCAAATTATAAATGTACCTCTAACATGCATTTTGAATCTTCTGCAGGCTTTCTTTGTCTTTACACAGTAAGGCAGACCAATATACAATATCACATTATGATAAAGTGGATAATATTAAGGAGTCACACACAGGACAGGAATTTTAGCTTAACCTCGGTGCTAAGGTAGTCTCTGTGCATGTATAATACCTTAAGTTTGGCAAATGATTTTTGTATAAGATGACTCACGTGTTTAGAAAATTGAAGAGAGGTATCCAGATATAAACCCAAATTCTTACAGTTTTCACGATGAACGATGGCCATTTAACATAATATTGAAGACAGGGTCGTGAATAACAAGATATTTATTGCTTCAGAAAACTAACAATTCAGTTATAGATTGATTTAACACAAACGTGAGCTAAAGATACTTCAGAAATAGTGTCTAAGTCAGTATTAATTTTCGTCACAGCCAAGGGTAAAGTTTCAAAACTAAAGGGAAAATATACCTGAGTATCATCACCGTATTGATGCGACTGACAATATTTAAGGTACTTATAAAAATCTGCCGTGTAAATAACCCTCAGGAACCCCTTTACTTATATCAGAAAAGTCAGATATATGATCAGTATATCCTGAGTATCATCACCGTATTGATGCGACTGACAATATTTAAGGTACTTATAAAAATCTGCCGTGTAAATAACCCTCAGGAACCCCTTTACTTATATCAGAAAAGTCAGATATATCATTGTTCAATCACCATCTCTCTGGCGCCAGTAAGATAATTTCGGGAAAAATTAAGTGCTATTTCCGAGAAGCCGAAATATTTTAATTTTAAACAGAGGGTTGTATGATCTAAGGTATCGAAGGCCTTACTAAAATCTAAAAGTACAAGACAAACATAAACATAAGATAATTTTTTTCATTTTCGGTTAATTTAATTTAGTTATTTATGGATTCCACGATGTGATGACCAGATTATTAGTTTATTTCTAAATTGTGATTGTATTATAAGACTTTTGAATTAAAAAAGTGTCACAAAATCACCCAAATAACACTTTATTACACATCAGAAGTACCAACTGCTTACTTCGTGTATACAAATGTTGCACGGAAAACCAACTTTAATATAATGAATTTAATTTAAGAGGTACAGACGTCTGTGTTACTAGGCACACTTTATTTTCAAGAACTGCAAACTACAACAACTGATTATGAATACCAACGTATCCGCAATACATAATTACATATCATCGCGCGACCGTTGTTAAGCGAAGTAAAATTACTTTACCATGAAATTACATTCCTCACTTTTCCCTCAAGATGAAGTTTATAATTCTCAATATAAAATTCAGTTTTGCGAGTACTTCAAAGTCCCGAACTATTTAGGAACGTGACTGAACGGCCTTAGCAACTTTAAAGTAGAGATATATTGGTTATCTCGTAGTATAGTGGTTTTCGTCTATTTCTATTTATTGCTACAGCTTCTTTGTAAGAGGACTTACCAGCTTTCCGTCCTCATTTATCTTGCGATTCCAGTAATAGGGTCAGTGATGTGATCAAGGGGATTGTTTGAAGCCTGGATTTATAAGGGAGCACTATTATGCTTTTTGAACATGGTTATAGGAAGAGTTCGGCGATAATCCAGTGAAAGGTCCCAAATGGATGTGACAAATATAAAATAATATATTGACAAGATTAGTTAAATCTGAATAATATGATCTAGTTTAAATGTATCTGTCTGGTGTTTATTAGTATGTAGTAAAATAACTTAAGTTTTAATAGCTTTGCTGTATATTATATTGCATCCATATATAATTAATGCTCAATTTTCACCGCCGCTACGGGCACTGCCTTCCAGCTACGACATATCGCTCGGATAGTAAAATGTATACCGGCGGAATTGAAACTTGTGCTAAAGCACAGGACCGCCCGCACTTTTCTTTAAATTTCGTCTTATGTATTTATGTATCTATGTATGTATTGCAGTGGCATTGTTATTCGAAGAGTAGTTTAAAACGTGTATGGGAGGGAGTTAAATTCAGCCCGATGAACTATCTACGGCTGCGCACTGGTGTAAAGAGAATAAACACATTGGTCTGCTGCATCGTAAATCATATATTTGTTGATCGCCGCGCCGCGTGCTCGAAAGAAAAACGGTTATCAGTGCAGTGCCTAAAAACCGATTTAAAACGTTTACTACCTACTAAATGGTAAGATATTATAATAATTACCTAATTTACCATGGCGTTCTTTGAGGTAGAAGATAATAATATAACGCCCGAAAATCCAGAAATAGTTGAACTGGTTATTGTCGAAAACGTCGAAACAACCTTTCAGTTTAAAAATCAAGATTTACATGTAAAAGGTCAACACATGATTTTAAATATATATGAACGTTTGAAAAGCGAAAATCCGGAACAATACGAAACATAAATAGTACGACTTATTAACGAATTAACTAAAATATCGCAATCAACAATTTATCGTGTAATTACAAAAATGAGATGTTATAGATCACGGTGCAGAGGAAAGGGATTACAAATATTGATGATTGAGAAGTAGTACGGCGTACAATTTATATTATGTATACAGAAAATATAAGTTAGGCGCTTTTCTTGATTATAATTATAGATCTTTAGATACACTGCGAAATATTTTATTACAATGCGGTTTTAAACATAAAAAACTTATGGATAGTCGTATGGTAATTATGGAATCACGACACACATAGTTGCACTTCTGGTAGATTATTTGGCAAAACTCAAAGGAACTATTATTATCAAGGGAACTATTTTCAACTAAATAGACATATCGTGTATCTAGACGAGTTATGGTTTGACACGCATGATGTTGTTCAGTATGGTTGGGTAGAAAGTTCACACACTTGTGATTTAAATACTCCGCATTCTAGAGGAAAACGGGTTATTATACTTCATGTTGGTACCCAATGCTATTGTCGGCCAAAAATATATCGCAGTCTTCTGCCGACTATCACGAAGATATGACAAGCCATGTATTCGATTTTCTGAACAGCTTCTACCAAATATTCGGCCTAATTCGGTAATGGTATTAGATATTGCGTCTTATCACACGCGTATATTAAATAAAATACCCAAATACCAGAACCACAAAGGAAGACATTTTAAAATTCATGAGAAAAAAATATTGAAATTCCTGTAAAGCTCGAATTACTGAAAAGAATAAAAGCAAAATTTCAAAAACGAATCCGCTATTTGACGCGTGCGACGAAAAGTATAGCAATTCATATTTTTATAATTGTGAGTTAAGGTATCCGTTCGAACCGTTCTTACAGATTCTTTTCCCTCTAAAAATTTAGTATCTCAATTCCATTAATATTTTTTTATATTCTTATTGTTTTAAATATAGTATGTATAACTTTCACACATGCCCGTAGAAAAAAATTTCATCTTGACTTGCGATATTTTTCGTCGGAGCTCATTTCCTACAATAACATGGTAACTTGAGTTACAATGGTTTCATTCATCTCCATCTGACTCAGATTTCACTGATTTTGAAGGGGGTCTTCTGACGAATACGTGCCCTCCGATAATGGCAGTAGTGATACGTATGATGATCTTAGATTATCTGAAATTAAATCAAGGGAAAAAACACGCCTTAAAAACCCCTATTGATCAAAATTAGAAAAAGAGTCTCAAAACATTTTAGTAGAAAACCAAGGTCAAAGTGACTGCAATAAGGAAGTAGTTGCCAAAGGAAAATTTAGGAAAAGAAAAATCGTTAAAAAAACTGGTTAGATGTTAAATCAAAACGGTTTTTAAATTTGGGCGTTGCACACAAAAACAGAAAGGGAAAGAAAATGAAAGACAGGAAAATGGACAGTTCTTGTAAAGCAGCATGTAGCTATAAATGATACTCTTTCGGAAGAAATGCGGCAACGTTGTTTTGAAGATTTTTGGGATTTAAGTCACACTCGCCAGTGAAATTTTATTGCTAGATCAATATGCAAACCGAAAAAAAGCAGATTATAGAAAAGGGCCATCTCGAAGATAACATTTTAGGGAGTATTACGTCCGAATAGGAGGCGAAGAAAAGCGGATTTGCAAAAAAAAATTTTGTAGGCAGGACCAATAATACATTATGAAATAATTTCAAAAAAACTGGGCAAAATACATTTGGCCATTTGATTGATATTAATTTAATTTTGAAAATTTAAAAATTTCCATTTTTCTTGCCGTTGTCTCTTTCGAAGACCTATTTTATAATACCACTCTCCAAGAGCTTGGTCTATTGTCTATGTGGTCTATTGTTTACGTGCGTACCGTTCGTTTAAGTACGGTCTATTGTTTATGTGCTTATCCATAGCAGAACCTTTAGAAAGTCAGTGACGTCAGTAGGAAATGCTGTAAAACTGTATTTAGCTAGGTAAAAGTAAGCCTGTACTGCCTGTAATGTGCTAGAGCTCTACCCATGACTAGAGTTTTCCTGTAGCGGATTCTCTGGGGAGATACCGTCCGGAAGTAGGTCCTTTATCCCAATGGTAACAATGTATATACGGAAGTAAATCTAGGCACCCGCTAAATAATAAGAAAGGCAGTCATACGTGAACATAGTCGTTATCACTTCATAGATTTCTTGCAGAGAAGGGACTTATTCACTGGGGTATTACAGGAGAAAATTACGCAATATCATTTAGCTATAAATATTGATACTCTTCAGCAACATTGTTATGCTGTAAAAATTAACTACGCTACGAAAAATTGAATAGATAACAAGAGTAATTTTCGGTTTTCAATAAGTTTTGGGCTTTAGGATTAAGAAAAAATTATTTTGCAGTATCAAAAGCTAAATTTAGTGCCAATACTTACATAAATGATGAAACATGGATATTTTTTCAAAAAGCACAAAATTGGCAATATAAAAACCCGTAGCATATTTCATATAGGTATATTATTTGGTTTAAAATATGGATGCCAGATAACCCCTCTACTACCTCCTTCCATGTCGCCATCGCGTTACTAAACACCCTGTATGTTTTTATTTTTTTCTGATTTTTTCTAAAAACATTCAGAGAATGCTTCTTGGGACTTGAACCGATAAGAAAAGTTTGGGGTTCCGATTTTTACGACGAATGCAATACTTTTCTCCCTTAGGGGTAATGAAAGGTAAAAATGCTGCTAGTTCAATATTTAATACTTTTCAATAACATTATAATAATCATAATATTTATATATACTCACCAATCATGTTGATAATAAAAGAAAAGATGACTTACCTGGAACAAAAAACATATTTTATTAAGTTAAAAAGCCAATAACTGATTTTTGTGTTGTATCGAAAATATCAACGGTAAATAATAAAACTGGTTTTAGAGCAACGACAGTACAATGACATTTTCGACAAATACATAAGAGCACATTTTTAAAAACAAGCTTCTATTTAAATGCTCTAAAAAGAAAAAATATACTTTAAATTAAATTAAACCCATCAATTTATTACATTACACAATTTATATGATGTAAAAGCTTGTTGCGAGATTTACCTATTTTATCAAAAACATATTATTTTTTTCAGAATAACTTATGTCAACATCAAGTTACATATTATATTCTTGTTCATCTACAAAGTTAAATTTTTAAAAATATTTTTAAAATTAATTTATTTTTTATTTTTTAATTATCACTGTAAGTCTGTTCATTTCATTTAATACGTCATGGTTGTCGTTAGCCTGAAGACCTCCTTCTAGTGATTTGACTCTACTTGAGGCCACGTACGCTTGATTAGCAGCGAAAAGCTTTGAGCCTAAATAGACAACGGCATGGTCGACAGCAGAACTACCCTACATTTTGTGTACTGTGCAAGCCCAGCATAATATAATTGGCACCATCCTTCGTTCAGCAGTACCGTGACTATATTTTGTCGGAAATTGCAGACTTGGGTTTTCATGTTGTTCCCACCAGTACTGAAGAAATATCGGTCGACCCTCCGAGAGTTTCGTTTAGAAGGGTAAGAGCTAATATATAACAGGGTTCGCCCCGCTGCTGTGAGGTGGTACGATTACGACATCATGTTTGATACACCCTGATGCCACAGAGTTCTCGACACGGTCTCACCTAACGAAACACAGTTCCGGGTTTGATTTTGGAGGTTTCCTTCTCCTAAACTCCTCCTTAGATTAGACTTCCTAGACCTCTCCTAGACTTCCTCAAGAGCAAACCATTGCTACTGACGCCCATCTCGCCAAATTACAGAAGTCAGTATGAAACCAACTAAGACGTACTTTTAAAAATCAGTTGCAAGATTTGACCCGAACAATTCGACCCCAAAATCGTAACGGGAACTCTAACATCCCCCGGATAACAAAATTTCAGACGGATTAGAGCAAATTTTTGATCGCCATCTTAGATCCGCCATCTTGAATTTTTTTTATCGCCAGCAGTTAACCCCTGTCGGTCCCTACAACATTTGTGTGAGTACCACCAAACTATTCCTAACCTTCGCCTAATAATAACTCTTAAAAATTGCTATAGCGGCCATCTTTCATTTGATATCCATATCATATGGGTGCAAAAAAAATATAGTCTACTATCTTTGAGAGTCCGCCATATTGGATTTAGAGTGACGTCATTTTATTTTTGTATTCTTCTCAGCAAACCATTTCATATGATACCCATGATACCACGATACTCATAATACACATCAGGTGTATAAAAAATAACAAGTCCACCATCTTGGGCGGTCCGCCATATTGGATATAGAATGATGCAACTTATCTATCCACGTATTGTATCCCAATCTAAAAGTGTTTGGAAAAAATCAGTTCAGTCGGTTGAGGTTAACTGCTTTAAAATTCAGTTGCAAGATTTGACCCGAACAAACATACACTGCAAGTTAAATAAAAGCTTATAAAACAACTGTTATTGCGTAATTAATTCTATTATTTATTATTCCTTAATATTTATTATTCCTTTAATTCATTATTCCTTTTTTCTTAAGATAACTCTACTTGTTGTCAGTAAAATATGTGTAAATGTGTAAATGAGTAAAATACTAAGCAAGTATGATCAATATTTTAATTTGAATGGATGCCTCGACAAAATTCGACTTATTTGACAAAAATGTAGAAGAAATACATAACACATTAAGATAAAAAATATGAAATGAATGAATGAGTTATTGCCTAGCAGATTATCAATTATTACAAGATAAATTATACAGATTGAGTAAAAAGTATGGAACAAATTCGACAAAAATTCCCCGTGGGTTTGTGACAAAAACGCTTGGAATTGTCAATTTTGTTATTTAACGACGCACATTTTGACATATATGGTCAATTTTTGCACCATTTTTGTAATAGTGATGCAATAGTAATTGTTTAAAATAGCAACATATCTTTTGAATAGATTTTGGTAGATTAAGAATTGTTTGAATTTATAGTGAAAGTTTTTTTCGAACGACTTATCAAAAAACGACTTATTTTTGATATTTTCAGAATATGTCTCGGTTTGTCAAAAAAAAATTCACTATAAATTCAAACAATTCTTAATAGTAATGTTGACACCGCAATATAAAAAAAACCTTGTTTTAGATTCACAAAGAGTTAATCTACATAATATTACTTAAGACATAATATGATTTATTTCCATTTGCTACGCCTATGATTTAATTTAAATTTCTCTCGTTCAAACATAAAAATATCGACGAAATGAAATGAATACTACCGCAAGCAATTCGAGACGAATTTTTTACTAAGACGATTTTAATTCTGGTTTAATCGACTAAGTAGATAGTCGTCTCCATTTCCAGCTCTATTCCGTTAATGAAATTTTCCAACTGTGATTATAAAAAAGGGAAATCTTAAACCACTGCGAGATTAAAGCACTTCCGCGGAAGAGTGATTAGAACGTCCACTACATTAGAAAAATTAGAATAATGAAGAAATTTTAATGATTTTGAACTATTAATACTCATATTTTATATATGCTAAGAACATTAACGAATACACTAAGCGGTAGATAAAAGGAACACATATACAATGTGATGAACTTCTTGCCTTTTTTTACGGAAAAAAGGCGATTATCAAGACAATATTGTTTTAAAAATTTTCTTTGCTAGAGTTTAGGGTTGGGTAGGGTGTTTATTCATTAAAAGCAGCAAAATTTAATGGGCCCTTTAGACAGAGAACTATGCGTTCAGTCTCGCTGCAATTCAAGACAATCATTCGGAAAGGAGTATTCATTCAGTACAATACGAGTGTTCTCACAATAAAAATGCGGACAAAGTGAAATTTATGTAAATGTGATTTTTATGCTTTTAGTAGGAATTGATTGTTAAAGAAAAAGCAAGTAGCCAGGGGGTCGATTTTTGAGAACATGCGTTTATTTGCGTATACTTAATATTGCACACCAAATAAAACGTATACATATGCCAAATCCAATTTTCGACCAGTCTTCGCAAAGCGAAAATCACGCTTCGCAAGTAAACGCATGGTCAATCTGGCAACTTGGCGAATATTAGTACATTTCAACTAAGACGGTTTAAAAAGATTATAATTTAGCAGACTTAACCTGTGTTTTTCCTGTCATCAGCTGTCATTGAGTTTTTGCTGTTTGGTTAGGATAGTAGATTGTGTTGTATGTGAAATGAATTTGAATATGGTCGACAACGAGGCAAAAAATAAAAGGGGGACTAATGCCACAAGTAAACAAAAGCAATTATTGGTGGAATATGTTAAACAAAAGCTTCAATTAATTAGTGGCAAACAAACCACCAATTATTACATGAAAGACGCCACAAATGATTGGATAAATATTACATTTTAAATAGCAGTCGCATTTTAAATAGTTTCGCACAGTTGAGGACGCATATTTATGGGGTTGCAAATATTCTATCAAATACAGGCACAGCTCCTTAGATAGTCGAAACATATTTACAAATTGTCTTTTATTTAAGTCCATGAAAGGATTCCTAGGGTTATCTCTTATATTAGGGCGATAACGATCTTCCGCTTCTTCCAAATTTCGTCTTGCAAGAACATTTATTAAGTCATCCATATTTTCTTGCGCGCACTATAGTAATTAATTACAATATAAATTCAACACACAGTTTCATATAAACCAAAACAGTAAAAAGAATTTCGAATTTCTAACCTCTAAATGTCAAAATGAGCACAAAGAGCTGCTTATGCCCCGTAATGACCCGCTCGCAAATATAAGAACGAAATTTTGCGCATACGCAGAGATGCGCACCCTCAAAAATTGGAAAATTACTGTCATCTTAAATTTGCGTATGACATTAACAGTTGCGAACGCCCAAAAATTGACCCCAGATGTCATTAGCTTACGCGTATAGTGTTTGAAATTATGTACAGGGTAAAGTATATTCCATGGCATTGGTCGAGATTTCATCCCCGTCAAGTATTATTACTTAAAGGTGATGAAAGGCCTTTTCAGATGTCCCCACCTCTAACCAGGGCTAGAGCCGTGATCTTTGCCAAAATTATTCAGTTTCCGCCAGGTTTTTATAGCGTTAATTTGGTTTTAAAATAAAATAGTTTAGTAAGCGGAAAAGTTGTTTTATTAGTCAGGTCTACTTATCCCTATAGGGCGTAACCTTGTATCTCATTTATTTATGTTTGTAAATTCGCCCAACGCATCTGGTTCCGTTAGGTAAGTGTCCAAAATTGCAAATTGTTTGGTGTAAATATTTATTGTCTTTATAATTTATTCTGTTAACTGTTAAATATGTATCCTGTTCCGATGTTCTTCGAATTAATCTCTCGACCAACGAAAACTAGCGTTACACGTCGTAGTTACCACGTGAACCTCAGTAGCTAAGTAAACTATTAACCAAAGGATTAATAATGACGACCTGGTCCGGACGAAATGAAAATATATGAGGTAAGAGTATATATATATATATATATATATATATATATATATATATATATATATATATATATATATATATATATATATATATATATATATATATATATATAAATACATACATACATACATACATACATACATACATACATACATACATACATACATACATACATACATACATACATACATACATACATACATACATACATACATACATACATACATACATACATACATACATACATACATACATACATACATACATACATACATACATACATACATACATACATACATATATATATACATACATATTTTTCTGCCAACCAAAAAACGCCATGAGGTAAGAGTATATATATATATATATATATATATATATATATATATATATATATATATATATATATATATATATATATATATATATATATATATATATATATATGTATATATATATATATATATATATATATATATATATATGAATATCTAGGTATATATGTATGTATATATTTTTCTGCCAACCAAAAAACGCTCCCTTTCCGGTCAACATCGGGATCGCCCAATGTGATAAAAAATAGTGGTAACCAGTGATATTGGGGCTGCAGATATAGTGCACTGGTGGATGGTTATATATATATATATATATATATATATATATATATATATATATATATATATATATATATATATATATATATATATATATATGAATATCTAGGTATATATGTATGTATATATTTTTCTGCCAACCAAAAAACGCTCCCTTTCCGGTCAACATCGGGATCGCCCAATGTGATAAAAAATTGTGGTAACCAGTGATATTGGGGCTGCAGATATAGTGCACTGGTGGATGGTTACATAGAGAATGGTTTGAACAATAAAATTCAAATTTCCAATAAAAAAATTTAATCACACTAATATTCAGTAATTCCGATCAGTAATATGTATCGTCACTTAATATAGAGAACAATTGCCCTTTACTATTAATTACTATGTTAATAGGTAGTATTATTAGTTGTGTGTTTTGTATAATTTTTGTTAATGTTCCTGCTTTGTTAGTAAAAACTCTAATAAGTTTTACAATAAATTTTTTTATTTTGTTGAGTATTTTTTTGGACTAGGAGTGAAAATATGTTTTTCATTGTTAAAAAATGAGGCAGTGTTCGAATCAGCAACATAATGTCACTCATGTTTGTCGACAGTTTACAAAAATAATTCCGTTCAGAGTTCTCTGCATCTTTACGACTATAGTATACTGTATTCCATGATTAAACACATCTAGTAACAATGGAAAGTTTGCTGAAACACTCCGTTAGTGGTAAAGGTTCACGTCTATACCAAACTTAACTTGTTATCTCTAAAGATTGAAGAACAATATGCCTTTGAGGTAGAGTTCCGCTTGGCCGAAGGTACGGCTGTGTTATCAGAGTCGTTATAACTTTTATGTTTTATAGTTGACAGAAATATGTTTCAGAATTTATTTTACTGAATACGGACAGAAGTAAGTAGATGTAGATATATTAGAAACAATTTACATTAATAACATCTGGTGGAGTGGATCTGGACAGAAATATGGGTCGAAAATAGACAACTCAAATTTTAAAAAAATTCCCCCAGTCTATCAAATCAGGTTCTCCCCTCATTCTGGCATAGTTTGTGCAGACGGGGTCCAGGGTGGGAGATGGGGAACGATCAACTAAAAGCATGGGAAAATCGTTTTAATGCATATCTCGGCGGCTTTTGACTTTACAAAAAAAAGTTGATGTAAAAATGAAGGGGACGAAATCGGATAATTAGCTCGCGAGATATCGCAAATCGTAGATGGGAAAATAATAAAAATCAAATTGCTTTTTCGTCAAGGGGAGGGGGGTGGAGTTGGAGGCTCAATTCTTTTATGGAAGAGCTATTACGAAGTAACTACGAGGCCACAGGCTGGGGGTGGTGGTATAATTAGGAGAGGGAGAAAACGAAATTTTTTAAAATGCCCATAACTTCTCTAAATATTGACCGATCTTAAAAAATTAAACGGATTTTTCAACGTTCTTCATACGCTATACAATGGCATTAGCGAATGTTTTATTGTTGTAAACAAATGCTTAGCGCGTAAAAAAACCATTTGGCTGCTTTTTCACATGGTATTTCCGGTATGAGGGAAGGAGGTGGCGGAAATACTTTTTTAAAAGTCGACAGCTTTTTTTTCGACCTTATCGGATGATTAGGAGGGGATCTAGGGGACTTCAAAGTTTTCATTATGCGGAACGGAAAGGATTTTTCCATTTTTAATTATACTAAAGTTTACAGTACACATATACTACATATTATATACTTACATATACCTATACTGCATTACTTTTTTTAATAGTTTATTTTACCAAGATTACAAACATGTTTTGGCAAGTCATTAAATATAAAAGTACGAGTATATTGCGTAAAAAATCAAACTATAAATAAACATGTCAGTCAAAATGTAAAAAACAACAATTCACAAATTATAAAGCAAGTGGTGTAAAACGCAAGAATTACACAATTATATATTTAAAACAGGAAAAGATGAAATTATGTCCAGTACCCAAATCATGATTCATAGCATCAAGCAAGTAGCATCAAATAAATTGTCAAAAATTCTGATATTACAACACCACACACAATAAGGCATCCGCGGCATGTGACATTTATATGCGTGGGTAGATGAGGTGGTGGTAAACCAAAGAGTTATAACGTTAGACTGACTTGATTTGAAGAAATTTGACAGCCGTCACAGCCGACAATATATAGAGAGATAGAAGTAAAATAAAGTTTACACAGCATTTTTACTGGAGATTGTTAAAAATCTAGCAAAATTTCAAATGTCTCAAAAGTTATAAGCTCAACCAATAGAATACTAATAACAAACAAAATGGAATTTGATTATATATTTATTATAAGAAATATAAAATGTTCCGTTTAAACTAAAAAATATGGCAAGTCTGCAGTAGACCAAATGTAACGGAAGAAATGAAACCCTGCATTTTGTTTTTTAAATTATTTTAATTGTAGAAGGTAGGTAGGTATTTCAGATCCTGCTCTTTCCACGTGTCAAAAAAACAAGTGTAGAACTTGTATTGAAAAAAGTTAAGTATAAATATTCTTACAAACTCATGTCGCACCTGTCAATTTTTTTATAAAATGTCAGATATCTCAGAAACCATTTTGCTTTTGGTATAGGGTATGTTACATATTTTTGGTTTACCTTTGTATCAACTTTTTGACAATTCAATAATACATAAGATTTCACTTAAAATAACAAAGTTGGCATCGACTTCCGTTATAACCGGAAGTGTCAAATGAAAATTTCAATGGTATTCCCGATGATACCCTATAGTATCCAGCAAATAGCATCCAATTTGCTTAAGCCGCTCCAGAGTAATGGATAAATATACATAAAAAATACAAGACTCAAACTCAAAATCTCCTCCTATTTTGTCGATTGAAAACAAACAAAGCTAACACGACGCCGTTTGATTTTTAAAATTGGTCAATATCAGGGAAAAAGAAAAATGTTTCCCTTGATTTTGATCCTAGACAAAGCCCCTTACTCCTCTCCATTCTCCTGCTGCATAGTAAAAATTTTAAGTCCCCTAGCTCACTTTCTAATCATTCGATTTTTATCTAGTTTACTATATTATATAGTAGAAAAAAAAGCTGTCGTTTGGTAAAAAAAATATTTCCTCCACTCCCTTCCCTCATAGCGGAAACACCATTTGAAAAACAGGAAAATCGTATTTTTGCCCGCTGGACGTTTGTTTGCAACAAAAAAAATCGTTATGCCATCGTATCTCGTTTGAAGAAGCGAAGCGAAAAGCTCTGATTGTTTAAGATGGATCAATATTCACAGAAGTTATAGGCATATTAATAATTTTCCGTATTCCCCCTCTCCTCCTCTCCTACTTATCCCACCACCCCCAGCCTGCGCCTCATAATTCCTTCATGATAAATCTACCACAAAAAAAAATTGAGCCCCCTGACGAATGAATTATCCGATTTCGCTCAGCTATACATGTGTTTTGTTGTATTCTTAATTTTTTATATAAACTTTTTTTTTGTAAAGTCAAGAACCGCAGAAATATGTAGAAAAAACAATTTTCCCATGCATTTAATCGATTGTTCCTGCACTAATCAGTCATTCTGATTTAGCTAATTGAAAACTGATTATTTGGACGATTATTTTTCTGTTACGGATAAAATAGGGGATTAAATTTGGCATCCAAATTGGTTGGTGCGCGTAGTGTAGTATGCAAATTATTTTGCAATAATCACTAAGCCGTTTCAGTCCAACAGCATTGCCGCATATATCTCTAGGGATGTTAGGGAAATTTGTTGATTTGTTACTAGTTAATTTTATCTACAATACTGATATAACAAACATATATAGGTCACGATTTTCATGTATTTGAGTAAGATCCGAATTTTTTTAAATCTGAATTCAATTCTGAAATCTGATATTCGATTATATTTAAATTATAGATATAATAAAATCCAATAGAATAGAATATCATAGACTGCACTTTATTCATGTACAGGTATATAAAAATGTTTTATTTAAATTCGTTTAATTTATTTATTGGTCCAGTCGTTATGGAGAGATATTTGTCCACTTAAAATGGGCCGAAAAACCTTTGGGTCGTGGGACCGCGGCCCCTGTACGAGGGTTGCCGTTATTAAGAGGTGCTAAATACAAGGAACTCCATTGATG
>CAXKVY010014083.1:0-28643 GCA_964058915.1 Tetropium fuscum
ATGATAGGTACCTCTTTACTTTGCATTTTATGAAGTAGTGGTCCCATTTTATGAGCTAGAAAATGTAACACTAATCTTCAGTAATACCTTCAGTAATACCTCGGAAACAAAATCTTCTTCTCGGTAAATACCAAAATACCCATATCAAAACGAAAGATCATACAATGAAAGATCAATGAAAGATCATACAAGTTTTGCCATTCACTTTAAAACATAATGCTACATAGCCTTACTGTCAGGACGGAAGATGAGTTAGTCAATCGATAAAATAGTGTGCTCTGGACCACAGTGGATTATAGATGGCATATTTTTTATTTTTTGTTTTTAATAAAAACACCTTCAAATTTATGTTTTCAGATTTAAAAAATCGTTAAGATATGTATAGGTATAGATATACATTAAAATTATTTATACTTAACAGAAATCCTAAATTAAATGGTAAATTTTTTAAATTGTTTCTTTATATATACCTATCTTGTATCAGAATATCTCTGTTACTCTGCTGTTATTTGTACAATTATACATGTTATGCTTAATTATTTCCCCCTCACTCCCTGTGTTACATAGTTTGTAATCTTCCAAATTAATTTTATATTTATATGCTTTGCACACTTCGTTATCTGTATAAGATAAGCTGAACCTTGTGGTCTCATGTCTCAAATGTCTCATTAGGCCATCGGCCAGCCTAATGTTGTACAAAAGGTGATGATGTTGCCTAGGGGATTTCCCTCAAATTGGCAATATAAGGCCAACGATCCCCCAATATGGATTCTCTGGTCGATGACACGGCGAGACATTCACAAAGTACCTACATGCTTGACGGTTTCGTCTTTTCGCTGGGATATCTTAAGATATTTCTGGCCAGCTGACAGCTACTTGTTTTCTCCTCCCACAACGTCTTAAATTTCTTATGGGTGTTTTCCTTTATTATTTGGAGTTTCGCTGCAATTGGTAGTGTACTTCAGGGACCAGGCCCAAGGATGTCAGATTGTCAGCTTCTTTATTGCCGTTACATTGTGAGTGTCTAACATGGGCATATGTTATTCATCTGACAAGCTCTGACAAGTGCTTGGTGACATTCCCATGTTGCTCCTTTGGTTATTTTATAGTTTTTTCAAGGCCAGTAGTGATTGTCTACTATCTGTGCAGATTCTGATTATCTTGCCCGTTATTTCTCTGCGAGCAATATCTTGTGCGACTATGGTTATACCTGAGAGTTATGTTTGTACTACACTGGCATTTTTATCCATAGTCCAGTTGCATCGCAGATGAGTCGCAGATTTCTGGAATATATACTACAACCTGCTCCTTCCTTTTTCTTGGATGTGTCCGTGAAGACATAGTTTACACCTACAACGCCGGTCTCTTTGCATACTTAGGTACACAGTGTCCTGATCTAATTCGTGATATTATCGCCTTTATAAAATTTCGGCTAACATATTGGTTTCGGGAAAACCATCTTTTGTGAGGGATATTTGGCTGGTAGCTTTTGAAAAAATTACCCTTCACTTCGTTGGTCATGTTATCCTTTTTTCTCCTTCTTATGACACTTGTAAAATCCTCCTATTGGTATATGGTATGGTAGATACATTCTTTCTCTTCATGTACTTGATGATTTCCAGCTTTTCCCTACGTGTTTTCTATTCTTCTAGAACGACATTTCGGCAGAGTCACATCTGCTCGAACTGAACTTCGAAAGCAGCAACAAGCCGTTATGGAGATTTATTTATGTGATGCAAATAAAATAGATGCAACTATAAAACTGTGGGGACAAGTAGCTCACATATTCTACAGAATATTATATTACTACACCACATATAATTTTAACATCTTCAGTCGTTGCTAAGACTACGTAGAGAAAAAAATGTGTATGATAAGGACAACATAGAGGCAATAGAGAAGGCATAGAAGAAGCAATAAAGACAGGAGATATTTTTAAAAAACGTCTGTCTAGATAGTTTAATAGATTTTTGGGACCTCATTTATTTTCGCCGGGATCCAAAATATCGAGATCGTTGAAACCGTCGGAACCTAATTTCTGATTTTTATATATGTAGGTACCTAAATCCATGACATTCCTGAGGAAAAGCAAAAACTGGGTAGATTGTTCACCATCCAGGAAGATGAAGTTTAATGAGATCCGATATAGCAGCATCTATCAAATTTCAAAAAATAATTGCCGCATAAACCTTATTTTACCGGATTATTGCTAAAACCGTAGTTGAGTACTTACTTAATAGATATTTCAAACAAAATAATTTTTGTGACATATCAAAACAATTTTAAACCATGTTTCAGGTATTACAATCATTGTTTGAATAGGTAGCTGATCTTTTAAATGTTTGCTCAAGTGGCTTCTACTGGTTACACCTACTTATATGTACCTTTATTTTTGTAGGCTTTCGAAATACCTATCAGACCTGCGATGATAGCGCCAGATTCATATGTCGAATAAATTAAATGATCAAGGACTAGATAAGTGAAATTCTTGTGGCAATGGATATTCTGGGTATCCATAAGGCACCCGTTTCTATTCCAGATAGATTCCGGTGAATATCTTATGGATATACAAATGTATCAACTTCTCACGTCCATAAATTTTACAGAATGGGTCCCTGATTGATACACATATTATCATAAAATAGACATCCATCTGATGGTCACGGATAGTCACAAGTAAAGTATTTTATATCCCTTCATTCATCCCGCGGACGTTATCGTTACCAGAATGTTCAGTCTGATTATTAATAGGTTATCCGTTTAAGGTCCAGATATAGTCCAAAGTTGTTCTATGGATACACACAAAACTTCTCGCGCTAATAGATTGTACAGTATATATAGGTAATGAATCAACCATGGTTAGGTATCCATATTCTGACAAAATGACAAAGTGGATATACCTACCTACATTGGATGTTAACTCCGGATAACGGCAGTGTACATTGGAATATCTGGAATGACATGCCCATGGTGCTACATCTAAAATTATAATTTATATGAATGTAATTTCTAAATTCGCTATTCCCTGAATTCGCACTTTATGCGAATTTCTAGATTTTGTCTATAATCACTGCAGTGCCAGCAACCTATAACTAGCGCCATCTATGATCGTTCGGACCCAAAATAGACGTCGATTGGTGAAAGATTTTCGTACATTCATTCTGTAAGTTACTTTGGACTTCCTTTTTATTAATCTCAACATTGGATTTATGAATGTAACATATACAGAAGTTTTTCGATGTACGTCCAGTGACTGTCTTTATCATGAGTGACAACGGACATAATAGGTATATCATATATCCTGCGTATTGTGACGTATAAGTAAAAAAGTTGCTACTTCTTATGGATGTCAAGACTGATATTTATTATTTAGATACCAAAAAAGATGGCATCAGTTATTTTGATCGACGTTCTGCTTTAGAATATCCATTAGATGTTCACCTTTTGGTTTTCTAAAGGTAGACACCTACTTATGTCCAATTTAAGTATATCCATATGAAAAACCTGTTTTGTTCTATAGTGTACAAAAAGGATCCCTGTCTCTTCTGCATGACGTTTTTATACGTGGGTTTATGATACCGAATTTTAATCGTTCATCGCAAAATGATAAAAGTCTATTGTCAGTGACGTTGTCAATGGTAAATTGACAAAAACCACGTAACCTTTCAAATCCCTCAATTGAAATATTCATGACAAAGTATTTGCGGTATCATAAGATGAAAACAAAACATTGGGCCAATAGCCTACATAGTTATTAGTACGTACGTAGATACCTATCCACTCACACCTAAACCCCTGAAAATTGACTGGACCATATTTTTACTGTTCCACAAAAAAAGTCCCTCGAAGAAAATACTCGTACCTATCTGAAACAGAGTATTCTTTCATTCTTCATTATTTTAGATGGGCTTGGGCCCGACATAATTAGTGAGGTTTTCTCTTTTTCTCATTACTGCAATTAATTGTGGTTAGGATTGACCAACCTCAGTCCTTGCTAAGCTAAAGTGCGACCAGCACTAATACATAATTAGCACCCACACAAAAATCACTGTCATGCGGCTAAAGCAGTATTCACTTCAAAAATCGTGTACCTATTTTTGTTCTCGCGCACGCATGTCATTGGTGTATATATGTATATATATATATATATATATATATATATATATATATATATATATATATATATATATATATATATATATATATATATATATATATATATATATATCCTGCGGGTACAGTACCTGGGTTTTTCTTTGAATATGTCAGGAAGAATCTCCCCTAGGATCAGTAAACAATTTTATTTACCTCCATGAACTTCAGCTTGATATGTAATTATGGTTTTATTTGAGCATTGATAAATAAAATAAATGTCTGTATTATTCGCTGGAGCAAATTATTTCCATCAATAAACATTATAAAGTGCTGCATATGCTTTTGTTTTTGCCAAAATTGAATGCTGATTAAGTTGAAATGTATGTGGTTTCGGAAGCCAAACCGCTTTAAAAAAAATTAGTTGAACAAAGATTTGCGAAATGCATAATGCATAGGTACCTAGAGGTCTTAGTAGTTAGGTAGTTAGGTACCTAGGTATATAGAAACGTCATATTGATGTTGATCAAGCCAAAAAACATCTGAAAAGTAGGTAGGTATAATTATTAATCGTTTAGGATTCCTTGTTAATTATATATTACAGTTTTAGGTCTCCGAGTTGATTAGGTAGGTACATTTTGATTTGGAAATTGGGACATTAAAAACGGAGAGTACCTATATGAATTGTCCGAAAAATAATATACCTAATTTTACTGCAAAAGTTGTCGCAGCAACTTTGTGCCAATATGATGCAAGTGAGGTAAATGAGGTAAATCATAGAAACAAGAAATCTAAAATTAAGGAACCATATATTCCGAATAAATAAAAGTAATCCTCTATCAATATAAAACAGGTTCTGTTTTGTGATTCTCTTGACTTAGCGCCTTTTAGTCTCCGCCTCCCATCAATAAAGTTATAAGCGATGCAAAATAACCTGTCAAACGTATTAAACAGAGTCCGGCAACCTGAAAACATGACATATGCACGCATGCTCTTTGAATTACACGTGGGGGCGTGACCGAGCCTCCAAACTTTTAGTTGTTTTAGATAAGAGTTAGACGAGGAGAAATTATGGAGTGCGGACTGGGACTAAGGGAGACGGAAAGCTAGGAAGTGCCCGAATATTGCCGATCGGAGCGCTCACTCGGCAAAGGTCCAACGTAGCCCTATGATGATATATAGAGTAGTCGACTTATAGTTAAACCGCGCTGGGAAGTGGCCCAGATTACAGAGACTTTACAGCATCAAGTCCTAACCCGATATCTGTACGAACGCTAAGCGCTTAAGACTTTTTAATACTTTCATAGGATTTTGTGAAAACCGCTGCAGTCTGCGACTGGCAGTGATTTGTAAGATATTAACACGCCGCGGGCAGACCGATTTTCATGACAAGGACAACAGCCGAATGGTCGCGAATTTATTTGTTTTCCTTTTTTCGGTGGCTTATTTAGAATTTGTGAATCGTCTTCTTGTAGTGTAAGGACTGTGATAGAGTTTGTGATTTAAGGGTATATCGCTTCGCACGATCTCTTTATACAACACCAGCATTCTAACAGGTTTGTGATTATATATATTTTACTCTTTTCGTTTCGTTTATTAAATTATTGAGAGGAACGATGCAAGACAATAATAATTAAAAAGGGAAACGACATAGCATGTCATTAGAAAATAACAAATACCTATCTACTTACGGTGTAGTAATTAAATACCTACGTAAAATTGTTGGTATTTATAGGGGTTAGTTTAATTAGGTACCTATTCAGAATAAGATGCACTATAACAAACGCTTTTATTTTTATTAACTATATGAGAAATATATAATACGAAAAATTGTGTTTAGCACGTTCCTAATATCTATATTTCAGTGTTTAAAATATTATTAAGTCCTCCTGCAAAATTTGATCAGATAGTTTTATAAACCGCTTGTTTTGAGGTTATTTAAGAAAAACCGATAAGCCCATGTGTTTTTGTTATTAATATAGCATCTATATAAATTTTTAATTTGAAATATATATATAAAAAGTTTCTATTCTCAAAATATTTCACAAATCAATAAATACATGGCAGAAATGTAACAAGTCTAAACCATCAGCATCGTTGTGACAAAGAAAAATGCCGGCGCATTCACCATAATGTATACTTTCCGTCGGAACAAGCGTACATTTTTATAGTGTTATTATAATTTACTGTTGCAATATAAATATGGGCAACATAGAAAATAAATATAATTGACGCAATGGAAAGAATATGCAACAAGTATATAACATTTAGTGGCGTTGATAATTACCGTCGTAAACTTAATTACATCTCTCTAAATATTTACAATTATGTACCTAGATTGTAGGTAGATGCGATTGTAAAATCAATTATTTAAATATTTTATATTAAATGTCAAATTAATTAATTAATTAATTAATTGTCAAATTAAATGGGACCTTATTTTTTTGTGAAATATTTTGTATATTCAGTGCTTAATTAAAAATAACCACGATTTTTTACCAATTTTGGATATATTTTTTACCTTTTAAAATATGTAGGTACTCCGAAATTAATGCGTATATAGTCCAAATGCGTATATAAGTAGTTAATATGTAGCAATTTTCCTAATTTTCATCAAGTGGGGCACTAAAATCAAAAATACAATAATTCAAAAATTCTTCCAAGCAATTAAATAAATAATAACATTTTTTATTAATTTAGCGAAGATTAAACGAAAATCAATTAAGCATCTAACACTAAGATAGCAACTAACATTTAAGCTAGCTAACACAAAAGAAAATATTATTGTCATATATGTATGTTGAAAATAATTCACTATTATAATTAATGATGTAGTTAACGATTTAACTACTGCATTCAGGCGTTTACTAAACTATTTGTTGTAATTGTTAATTATTTTGTCAAAAATAGTGCAAGAGCAGTTTCCAATTATAATTATACGAAGCAGCGTTTTTACGTAGTCATAAAATTTGCCCTAATAAACTCTAAACTATGTTGTAACCAGATTGAGGTTGGAGAAAATCTGGGTAGTTCTATACTGCAAATTATTTTCGGATACCGGTTTTGCAGTTTTGCTGGTGTTAGCTGTCAACACATTTTTATATAGGGCAATATAATCTTATACATAATCTTCATTTAATCTGCCTAATCGTTTGTTGTTTCTACCAAAGGGATTATTTGTTTTTTTTTCTTGGGCTATTGTAGCATGAACATATATTCAATTAGTTCTCAGACAGAATTATCTATTTCCTTCACTCTTTCAACATTTGCTTTAATATACTTTTCTATTTTCTTGGCTGTCCCAGTCCCAGTTGGCTTGTAAACTTTAACAATTGACAAGCATTTTACATTACTGGTAAGAACTATGTAAATGTTGTTTTGTTTTCAAAGCGGCCTTGATAACAATTGTATTAATGCAAAACCGTTCATACGAAATTTGTGTAATGTTATTTTTTTTAAATTTCTGGTCATTTTAAATTCAACATACCCAATAGCTGGAGAATGTTGTTGAGTAATAAAGAAATCATTACAATACTCAAACGTGGAATAAATATTTAGAAAATCTGTATTAAGTACTGTGTATGTCTCTTATAAGACAAAATGATGAAATTGTCGAGATTGGGGATAAATATAAGCTAGTTAACATTTATTATTAAACCCCACCTATTTAGGCGCGGGGGACGGGCATAGCTAACTCTGTTTTAAAGATCGAGAGTAATAAGTTGGAGGCTGCTTGAAGAAACATCAGTCCAATTATCACGAGGGCGGTACCATATATCTACAACCAAGGATAAGGAAATAGAAATTATAATCATTACAGGCATAAAACAGTAACATACCATATTAAAATTTCCGCTGTTCAACTAGAACATATTAATATGACTTCCTTGTTGAAAATGGACTGAAATAAATACCTAGTATAGAATTCGATAACTAGAAAATAGTTTTCGGTAGCAATGAATGCGTTAGTGATCGGTAAACTTCAGATAACTTATTTTTCCAAAGTTTTTGGAGAATAATTAGATGCTGAACTTTTTCCCATCTCAAACTAAATATTACAACTAAAAATAAATACAACACTAAATATACCTAATATTCAAATTACTGATAGTGGGACATCTTTTCTTCTGACTCGTCCCATCACCCTATGGGCAGCAGCAAAATCGATTACTCGATTTTCTAAAAAATGCGCAGTCGTAATTTGTCTTCATTTGCAACTTCCCGTCACTTGTCGTACTTTTCTGTCCAGTATTGACCAACATTCCTGTATTGGTAAAACCTGAGGTACATTGGGAGTTTTGCGTAAGTTAGGAACTAAGTCTATGCTGTTTGTGTTCTAGTCTCTAGTTACCCTTGCATAATTGCATGAGGCTAGATCAGGTCAAAACATTATGTCATCATATGAATTTAAAAACTGAAGCAGTTTGGCGAGCGATCCACATAGTAGTGCAGGTAGGGCTTCTCCTTGTACACGACCCGTCTCAAAAATTGGCATATAACACTAAAATTTTGTTATCAAATTCAGATTTACCTTTGAAATACATTGTCTGGTGTATTTTCTATGTCGTCAGTATAAACATCATCGTTTTTTTCATCTCTGCCTTGAACTTGAAGTAAAATATTTTTCAGCATCCATTACAATCAGTTTACTGAGAAAATGGATGCGGCTTAAAGTATTCATTAAACATCTAGGGATGCTTTCTAACTGGGCTACGGTATATTTTGTTGCCTTTCTTCTATTTTGAAACATTTCGGACAACATTTACGTCATGTCGCAAAAAAACAGTGAAACTCTGTCTTTGAAACTCCGAATCTTCGAGCTAATTTTCGCTGTAAAACACGACCTTTGTCTTCAACGGCTTCAAGCAGTCTTTGTTGCCTTGTAAAAAATCGTGATTGACAACTTGTGGGCAAATGAGTATAGGATTGATTTGTCCGAAGCCTTTGATACTGTGGACCACGATTAGTTATATGTGAAATTAGACTAAGAAGTTATGAGCCAAAAAAACTCTCTCTTGTTTAAAATTCCTTATTTTTTTAAATGTTATTTTAATAACCGCTATCAAAGTTGCGTACGTCTTGCTCAATCGCTATTCGATCAGGTATTCCCCATTGGTCAATATTATGACCTCTGCTATTCCTTGTGTATATGTTTTCAATATATTCACGCAAAAGATTATAATTAACGTTCGATCCACTCTCTTATGAATTGAAAATGAAAAAGTAAACAGTGACTAAAAAAATAAATACCCACCTCAGGTTTATGTTTAAAATAGGCGCTTGCGTTATTGGTAAATGATTTTCAGAAAAGTCCTCCACATTCTTTGAGGGTCTGATAAATTGTTGATGCCTATACAAATATTTTGTTCACAAAAAATTGTAACAATATCACGCTTGGCCATTTGCCGAAATAAATTACATTTACGAATAGGTAGCTTAGAAGACATTTTGCAAAACCAGAAAAAATAACGGTCATAATTACCATAGTTTACATACACGTGACATTTGACTTTCAGCGACTACTTGATTAAACTCCATTTGATTGAACTAAATGAAATCATCTAAAAATTTTCCGAAAATTAACTTTGAGACATTACACCATAAACCTGGGTTTTTAATGCATAGCAAAAATTCCCAAAACAGAACGAATCTTGCTTAATTCGTATATTATGTTTAATGGTGATCAAAAGCATTGTGTAAAACTACCGATAGTAAGCGTTTATCACCCCTGCTCAGCCGGATAACTGAAGGTTGTAACCAATGGTGTACTAACTTAATAACAATCCTTATGAATATATTTACTGCGAATTATCAGTACCCACATATGACATTAAGGGACACATGTGGTATGAAAATGTAAAGAGAAAATTGGTGGGTTATAAATTATTATGGCTTGAAACAGACAATTGTAAATCATTTGTTATCTAGGAGCCACATGTGCCATAAAGTTTGGCGTACATTTATTCCTATCTGTTTATTGACACCTTTTCTTGCCGTTCAATATTTGTTCAACCATATTTCCATTTAAATGTAATTGGCAATTAAAATTAAGACCATGCGGCGAATCATGTTGATTTCCGCGAGATAAAGATTATCGATCATTCTCTATGTTCCCTTTCCTCCAAAACACGAAATCATGCTGCTATGTATTTCGCGAAATTTGTAACCTAGAATACCTATTCTTAACCTTGTACCTTGGAATATTCCTAATTATCCATATATTCATCGTAGCTATACCATCAATTTAAATAGTTCCGTTGTCAAATTATCATTTCCTGGACTCTTATAATTTTTATTTATTTATTATTGGCCAATATCAGTTAGTTCTTGGAATGTAACGTATTTGGTCAGATATTAGCCGTGTTCATTTCAGGAAACCTTACTGGCTATGAATTAAATATCTGTTTAAACATTTGGCACTCCACAAAGTGAGCCAATATTTTTTTGATTGGCTGATAGATGATAGTGGCTCTATCGTGAATAAAGATTTAATTTGAAATTCCCTAGTTTTGATTTTGCAGCTGCGGAATTATATACGACCTCCAAAATTATTAGGAGTAATTGCTACGTTTCATCATTTCTTATTCACTCGATTCTTCGTATTTCTACACGCTTCAATGACAAAACAACGCCAACAGGATGGGGGTGATACCCTTGTCATTAAGACTGTTGAACAATTTTATGTTGATTTATTGATCTTATTCGACATTTTTGGATAGTGATTATATTAGTTAAAGTGGATACAGCATAAGCATTTCGCTCCAATACAATAATTGTATTTATTCTGGAATATAGCTAAAAATGATAATCGGTGAGTTAGAAATTGGGTCTCTAAATATGTTGTGTGGTAATTTGTTCTTTATTATTACTGGCTGCTCTAATTTCTTCGAGTATTATTGCCTTGGTTACTTCATTAATATAAGCTGATATGTTAAAAAATAGAATCTATTAGACAATATAGATCATTGCAAACTATCAACTGCAAATCCGCATTTATACGATACAAAAAAACTAGCATCGTATTATAAGACTTCTCCAGATTTGATAGATTCCACAATAATAACATTTTAATGCTGACAATCTGTTATTTAAAAGTCCAATTTTATTACTGTTCAATCAGTCACCATCTATTTTCTTGTTCAGGATGATATTGCTGAAATTATCATTTCACTGTATTTTCAAAATTTAAAAAAATGGCATATCCACTTCATCTAAAATTTCAGCTGAAATAACTACCTACATAAACGCCATCTGTTACCCTATACGTCAAATTGTTGCAATCTGACAGCGCAGCGATAGTTGTTCACGAATCTGTTCACGTGTTGCACAAGTTTGCATGAAGCTTTAGAGCAAGATGTAAACATCGGATCTTCGAACGTCCCTCGAAAATCTCTGCTCATCCTCGTAAATACAGGAAAACCCCGGATATTATTGGATATTCTAGAAAATTCTGGGCATCCGAAAACAATCCCTCAGGCATTGATATAAATAATTGTGGTTTACTCAAAGTTAGGTTTATACCTGGGGTGTACAAAAAGGTATGAAATATTTTTTTAAACTGCGACAATACCCCTTTATCTAAGGTCTTCAAATATTTTACAAAGTACTGAGACATCCTCCAATTAATAAATTTAGTACATATTTTAGTAATTGAGTACCTTCGTAATTCTTCAAAAATAGTAAATGCATATAATAAATAAAAAAATAAAAACTAAATAATTAACTCATAGATATTTTTTTCTATAGCAAATGTATATAGTGAGCGTTGAAAAGTTGCAACAAATTATTGACTTTTGTGGAAAAGTTTTTAAGAGATATTTCTTTTTATATGACATGTCTTGATCGGTTTTTGTTTTCGAAATAATGGCGTCACTGAGATTATTTAAATGACAACTTATTATTTTATTTACCTATTTGGTACAGTTTATTTTGCTCGTTTCAGTTAAATATATAAAATTTTAGGTGAATTTTATAATAATATTTTTGAGAAAATCTCAGTTTTAGCAATAAGAAAGTAATTTTAGTTATATTATTATGTTATTACAGTATTATGTTATTACAGTATAAGAGCCCATACCTTTTACTTTTTGTTAAGTTCATTAGTACATTAGTTCTAATAAATATAGAAAGTGCACTGACACAGGCAACTCTGACCTACAAACTGTTACTCATGGGTGTAGGCATTTTTTTTAGGGGTCGAAAGAAGAAGGTTTTTATATGCATATTTTAAATAATACAGCCTATGTTTCTATGGTTCTATGGCTTGATTAACCGCCAAATCCACATCCCACATTATCTGTTGCTCTTTCATCACGTGATTAATACACTTCTTACAATTTTTGCTGTGACATTCTCTATTGCTCCTCGAATATGGCCCTCTACGTCAGCTAATTTAAAAGTTCGATTCATTCTCGCCACTTCCGCTTTTACTTGCGCCCAGATCAATTCAACGGGATTTAATACGCAGTGATAAAGAGGTAATCTCAACAATGTAACTCCATACGTCCATTCCATTCCATCCACTTCGAGTTTCTTATATTTATGGACATGCACCAGATGCACCTACCTTAGCAACTTGCAATAATTTCGCCTTCAAGTAATTTTCTTGGTAAGGAATGCCCTTTTCTGTTAACCATTCTTGAAATATTCTCTTTTTCCACGATTGCTGGTGTGTTTCTTCACATTTTCGGCTATGATAAGGCGCATTATTCATAACAACGACACTTCATCATTCTAAATGTTTAAGTACACCGGCAAACCATTTCTCGTATACTTCGGAATCCATTTCCTCGTGGTAGTCTATGGTCTTCTTGGTCTTCCAATATGCGTTATAATTAATCGGCGCCCTTTTCTAGATGGCATTTTTAAATCAGTTGACCAGCCTTCGATCGCAGCTTGACGTGCATTATTCACGTTTCCATCCTGCCAGGCTCTCTTCACAGTATGTCCTGATCCATGTTTAATAAGTGTAATAAATATTCCGCCCTTCGTTTCGAAATATTTCTATTTTTCGAAGATAATCCATCCGCCAAGCAACTATGTCATATCTTTCTATAATACTTTTTCTATTTACTTTTCCATAGGTAAAATTTATGTCTTGCAAAATGTCTGCCAGACTAGCGCTGCACATTTTAGGTATAATATCATTTTCACTTATACCTTGCAGCACCTTATCTAAAGTGGCACCTTATCATAATCACAGTAAAACAGCACTAGATGTACGCGAATATCTCAATCAACGCACTACTCTATCCCGAGTGACCGTTACAGATTACGCGCGAAAATCCCGCCAACCCGCCAATGCTTGGTAAATAAAAGCAAGGGAACCAGATTTACCAACTGTGCCAAATGAAAAACAGACAGCGCGCCATTTCATGTTAAAAAGATATATAATCCGCGTTCGGTGTGAGATAGAGCGGCGTTGCTGCTTTTAACTACAAAAATATATAGTTACGGAATTGCCATATTAAAGTAGACGAAAATAAATGTAAAAATGGCTAACATCCTGGCTTATACTATAGGTATTATTGTATGCACAATAATTATTTTATGACATTCTTAAATAATATATAGGTACAACATTATATAGTATTGTGGAATTTGATATTTTAATTGAATATTGAGAAATTTGAGAATTAGATGCAGCAATTACTTCTTTAGGCGATCAGTGCACTTTCTATATTTATGAGAACTAGTGTAACTTGCCGTACTTTATTCTTATTAGCTATATATATATATATATATATATATATATATATATATATATATATATATATATATATATATATATATATATATATATATATATATATATACATATATATATACATATATATATATATATATATATATATATATATATATATATATATATATATATATATATATATATATATATATTACTGGTATAAAACGTAACATTGCTGACACATGTATTTAAACCAAAACAATGTAACTGTTAATAATATTAATAATACCGTTTCAATATTAACAAATTTTGTCATAATTTCCGGTACAGCAACGGTGTCAATTGTAGAATTACAATATAGTAAAAATAATTAATATCACAAACACTAAAATGTATAAAATAAAATATAATATGTTACGTATCGTTTAAGTCATTAAAGTACTCGTTTATGAATTTATTAATTTATTAGAAGACAATTCGCACGTAGGTAGTCATAACACTATAACACATTTACCTACTTTTTACCAGAGTTGTAACGTAAATATCTGTAATATATATATATATATATATATATATATATATATATATATATATATATATATATATATATATATATATATATATATATATATATATATATATATATATATATACGTAGAGGAGGGAGGTACAGAAGTTATACTACATTGAAGCGAATCCGTGGTGTATAAGATAAAATCGATTAGTTGAGTACAGCACAATAGAAGTGAAATCAAATATTAGCACAAGCATAACAATAATTATTAAAGTAACTACACAATAAAAAGATGCATTCAAAAACAAAGAAGCTTAAAGCCTTGTTTGTTAAACGATGACCAAAGCTATAAAATCTGCTAGGATATGTAGAAAAGCAAACGGTAAGTCGAGAAATCCGGGTCGATCTGTCGGCCTTATCGCAAAGCTGAGAGACTTAGCTTAACACCCCGGGACTTAAGTTAGCCCTCAAGCGGTTAATAATAATAATAAACGAATAAACTACTCATTGTGAGCGTTAGATCATGATATTTAATAGATTTCGGAAAGGATTTTTATGTTTTGTTATCTACTTTATTTAATTATGTGATACGATATGTTTTAATCATAATAATAATATTCATTCAGGACATGTAGTTTTTACAAAATATTTACAAAGCAATAAAATAATGCGAGTGGGTATACACAGCAGGAGATTTAATTATTGAAGAGATATATATATATATATATATATATATATATATATATATATATATATATATATATATATATATATATATATATATATATATATATACCGGGTGCCTACGATATTACTAGCCAGCCTATAACTTCCTTGTAAAAAGATATATCGATTTAAAACTTTTGGAGGTTGTATGGTTGACAACGGTGCACAGTTTGATTGCTTCAAGATCTGATTGCCATTTCCGGAATAACCGGAAACAGTATAAACTTTGTTATTTTTAATGAAATACCCTATATATTATTAGAAATTTAGATTGCCCAGAAAATTCTAGAACCAAAACATGTATCATACCCTACACCTATCTTTGACAGTTTTTAGAGAAAATGGCGGTTGAAAATGTTATATATCAATGATAAATTACATCATTTTCACATAAAACAAATGAATGTAGGAACAAATCTGTTACGGTTATTTAAGCTTTTTGCGGAATAAAATTTTGAAAAAAAAGTCATTTTCAGGCTCAAATTACTTCGATATTTTTAATGGAACACCCAGTATTGAACATTAAATTTACATTCTACTAACCTTTCTGGATATTTTTTGTTTCTTCTGTCCCCTACCTAAACCTAATAGTTTATGAGATATCGGCGACTGAATGTTCACCTGCACTATAAATATGTCACAAATCTGCTCAAAGCAGAAAAATAAAATAAGTATCAAAAGTGGGTCACTAAAAGTAATAGGTAGGTATAATTTATTTTAACCATAATGTAAAGGTTAAAAATGTACACCGTTTACCCGACATACAATTACCCGACGCAGGATAGGATAATCGTGGGCATTTAAAAGAGGAACAAAAAACACAATTCATTGAATGTAAAAATATTTTTATTTATTTAAGGTTAAAATGAAATTTATTTAAAAACATGTAATATAATAAAATAATAATAATAAAAAGTGTCACAATCTCTCGTTTTCATTCTACTCAAGATCGCCCAACTCACCATGATTGCGTAGCTTACTCTCTAAAATATATTCAGATTCAATAAGATATCTTCAGATTCAGATTCAGATTCACTCTCTTCGAAGACTTTTCTTTTCTCACCCTTTTTTTAACTTTTGTACTTTCTGCTTGTTTTTCCTCTAGGCTTGCCTTAGTGCCCTTAATTTGTCTTTCAATTTGTTTCTGTTTGTTGTACTTATCTGTTAATATTCCAGACTTCTGTTTTTTTGCGATTGTGTGAGTTAGCTGTACATGGTTCTGGATGAGGACTTAACTATTTTAAAATAACATTGCGCACGATTAACCGACAGTGGCAGATTCACTTTTAAATTGTATAAATCATTGAAAATCGTGTTGTTGCCTAAACTACCTATATCAGTGGCAAAAAATATTAATTAGGCAATGTATTAATGCACACTATTAAATAAAATCATGGTGTAACCTTACACCATGAAAAATATGTAAAAATGGGAAAACTTCGGATCCAACTACCTGACTCATAGGTATCTGATAGTACATACTTTTGTCAAGAGATGCGCCCGAATGACGATTTCGAAATTATATTAGTCGGTTGTGGAAATAAATACATGCACATGATTAGCCGCTGCGCACAATTGCCCCACTCTACCCTACTGTTAATATAATATCAGCAGTTTAGCACAATAAAGACTAGTTGCATCTACTCGTATAAAAAAGTCAGATGTCATCTTGAAAAGATTATCGTTTGAAGATTTTTAGTAGGTATATTTCTAGTAGAATGGTATAGATTTATTTATTTACTTATTTTATATTCCGAATGTGAAATGGAAATCATTCATGATAAAAAAAAACTGAAAATGACGCCATCTAATAAAGTACCGGTTTTCCACTAATGTTCATATACAATATAACTAGGGACCGGGATATATTCGATAATTTTCCACGCTATCATACAAGTCTTTTTTGCCACGAAAACTGGAGAAGCGCGGGCGGTTTTCTGTGTCAATAAACACGTGTATAAGATAGCAAGGAAAATTTTATGAAGATCGGGATGGCCCCGTATTGTATTTGGCGAGAGAATTGTTCGAATTACTATTTAACATAAAATAAAATACCATGACATTAAATTTGACTTTTCTTTTGACAAGCCAAGCTGTCACTCTTTTTGAATTGACAAAGCGTTAAAATGTGTTTGCGGTTTGGAACCGAATCATTATGAAAAATTGATGCTGAAATTGATAAAAGTACACCAAAACATTATCAATAATATTTTTTTACTTGATTTTGTGTTAATTAAATTGCTATTATATATAAATTACAACTTCGTTAATCTGGTAGTCATGGCAATCGGATATTTCCTTAGGGAAATTACCGAATATCGCCCGACAGGAACACTAGATATGGAAAATATCCGTGCGATCGATATTTAAACGGCTTTCGATAAGATAATGAGTCTTTGTTAGTTTACACTTTAATCATATTAAAGCTGAGGGCGATTCTCAATATAATACCGAATATTTTTCATAAATGTCTGGCCTGGCCGGGTTCAAAGTTGACACTACAGTTGAAATGCGTTCTTTTAAAGAATCAAAGAAGATCAACACAAACCAAATAACATTTATATAGACCAGGTACCAGGTAGTCAATTGGCGATATTTTCTTTTGAGCGCAACCATTCTGATATCTAGCAATGACTGATATTAAAAGGTCATATCATGACTCTGACGACGGCATATCTACGTCATTACTGATTCGTTACTGAAAGTATAAACCACGAATCCTTTTTTGCAACAAATTTATATTTAGGTATAGTATATTTAAACTTAATAGGTGTGGCATTAAATATAACACATGGATAATAAATTATATAATCTATTAGTATGACATCTAATGGACTATTAATCGACTTATATTCCAGTTACTAGACATATATTCTGTAAACATATAAATATAGTTTTGCTGCTTTCCTACCGTGAAGTGAATTACATTATCGCTATTTTTATTATCATTTACTGACTTCTCGAAAATCTTCTCGACATATTTATGTTAGCATTTATTGTAGGTACCTACCTATATAATGTGTACCTATATAATATCTCTAATAAATATATCTATACAAAATTTTGTTTGGATCCTCTTTGATCTTGTATATGTTTTTTTTGGTTTTACTTCGATTTCATTAAAATGTTAAAAATACTAGCTATTTATGTAACCAGTAGGGAAAAGTACTATTTTGTGTAACGAGAAGATTTCTGCCGTTTTTAATTCGGGCACGCGGCGCGGCGGTCAACAAAGAAATGATTTACGATGCAGCAGACCAGTCTTGTTGTTCTCTTGTTGTTCTCTTTACACCAGTGCGCAGCTGTAGATAGTTCATCGGGCTGACTAAGTTCCAGTAACGGACTCCCATGCGCGTTTTCATCTACTATTCGAATATCAATGTCACTGCTAAATACATAGGATGAAATTTCAAGACAAGTGCGGATGGTCCAGTGATTTAGTACCGACCAGTTTCAATTCCGCTCGTATGCACTTTACTTGTAGAGTTTATAACACGTAGAACATCAAACAGCAGTTTCCCATTGATTCAAGATTCATTCCCTTTAATTGGGATCAAATTCGTTAAGATTTAAACGTATTTGTTACTATTTGTCAGGGATTACAAATTATTTACAGCTGTAAGGTAGACAATGTATTAGTGGTGATTGTGTTATCTTTGTATTAATTTTTGTTACTATTTTTAAGTTACTAAACGTACAATTTGAACTCGGACTGTCAGGTAATCAGAGAGAAATTAATAGGCAGATACGTATAGATATTAACACATGCAATCATTTTATAATAGCTTCTGTTTATATCTTATGTCTTCTAATTATTTAGTAGTCTATAATAAATGATAGAAGAAGATGCAGCCTAAAGTCTGTACATGAAGTGCAAACGATTCCTTCAACGATAATTGCAAATTATGGTTTATTAAATTCAGATAAGGCGAACTCAAGTTGAAGCATTTAAAAAATTCCAAATTGTTATTTTTTATCCTTCACACTGCCGTTGCCATGGTAATTAGAAAAACATATTTACAAAATTATGGTTACGGTAAGTTATGTTTTACAAAATTTATAGAGGATGGAACAGATATACAAAAATGTATTTGTATGTGTATTTCTGACCTATACATCCGAGAAATTAACGATTTACTGAAACACCGTAATAAATGCGCCACCGAGCGACGAAATTATGAATTAAAAAATATTTTAAATCGAATTATTTTGATCACATTTGTAGATAGACTTTTTACCCTAATATCATAGCATGAATGACAGCTGAGATATAGCCGCTTTGTAGCCTTAACTGATCGCTGTATATCGTAATAATTATTATTGTGGTGAATTTAGAACATTTAGTATACCTACCTGAATTTATTCTGTTCAGACGTAAATCACTTCATGTTCCATTATTTCCCTAAACAATTAAAAAAGTTTTCGGCGAATTCCAGCTAATTGATAAACTTCTTAAAATCAATCCCCGAATACCGTAATTAAATATTTCCTTTAACTTTTGAAACTCGGTTTACTTCAATAGCAATGGAGCTCCTCTTCCACTTTCGGTGCAGGTCAATTACGGCCGCTAATGATAAAATAAATACTGTCAAGTGATTGGAGCTGCTTCTAGTATCAAATTAGTGGGGTGGTGGTGCAGGAGAGGGGATGAAAGCGCGGGCTTAGTCTTCGCAAAGCTCTCAGACCGACGCTGGCTCCGTCGCGACGTTCTCTTGATCCGGTCTAAACCAGGCCAAAGCTGTTTTTAAGCTCCGTACCTTTTTTCATGGACTTAACCGACTTTTGGTCTTTGTTCACGTCGCACCTGGATTTACTTACGACCTTTTAAGTGATCCCACCACTGAGTGATTTTGTAACTGATTTGTGCATCTTTCTCCGGATTTCACGAAGTTAAATCGCGCTTTTTTACCGCATTCGAATGGATCTCGCTGTGTCCATTTGGTTTTTTATATCACATCGTTGTATGTTGGGTAAGCCTATGAATCATAAATTGACGATAATTAGAAACAACAGTATCTCATCCCAGATCCCCATTACAATTGACATATTACTTGATTTATATCTTTGAACCATAAACTTTGCATTCCCTGATTTCGATTATACAGTATTGCTTTGTCGATTTATGTTTTAAGCACATTGCTTTGTATACTATGTAAGGGACTATCGCATCTGTGACAGTCCTCATAATATTATGCATTTACTAGCCTAGCTAATTTCATTTTTCTCTCTCCATTCGCTCAATAAGTTATATTGAGCACAATAATAGTGCCGTGAAATAACAAAACTGCAGAAACATTGCGTGTAAATAACATATACCTACCTTCTACGTCTTGTCTTGGATTGGTTTTGTCTTTTATAAAAATTATTTATAATTTCTTGTAAGCATATTCAGTTTTTAAAAGAAAATAACTATAACTAAATAACATGGAACTATTTTGGCATCTAATTTGTGCAATATCTATGGTCGATTGTCAAGCAGTCTGTTAACATACATATATTGGCTTTATTATTTTTTCAACATTGAAATATTTCTTATTTTCAAAATGTTGAATCGCTTGCGTTTTTGGCACTCGCAACATTGATTTATCTGAAATATTTTAGCCCAAATGTAATTGTATGATACCTTGATTTTCCAGTTGGTAAAGTTTTCAGTTTCTTGAGTTGGTAAAGGGTTACTATGAAGATTTACCAGATTATTTTCTTATTAGTGGATAAGCGAACGTAATAAAGTATTTTTTTGACACATTTAATTAAAACAAAACTCATTGATGATTCAAAACCTCACCATTTTTAGTATTAATTGTAATGGTCTGCGATAAATTTATGGACTTTGATCCTGCCTATGTCCGTAAATATCCAACTCGTTCCATAGATAGATAGATAGATAGTTTATTCATCTTTATATATATATATATATATATATATATATATATATATATATATATATATATATATATATATATATATATATATATATATATATAGATATATAAGAATGTAAAATACAATAAAAAACAGTAAGTAAGTATACTATACTAAATAATAGGTAAACATTATTATATATACATACACACATACACACATATATATATATATATATATATATATATATATATATATATATATATATATATATATATATATATATATATACACACATATACAACACATATACATATTTATATACATATATACATACACATACATATACATACTCACATATACATATATACACACATATTCATACATTACTAAACATTAACTAAACATTACTAAACTAAACATTAACTAAATTTCCAACTGAATAATCTTTTATATTTTTTACACTAACTTGTTAATTTATGTTACCATCTCTGAATAAAAGAATGAATATAGATAACATCTAAGGATACAATGTCAAAACGGCCCCTTTTTGGGAAGAATCTTAATCCATCATATAAAAGTCGTGTTATGGGTAGAAGCATCGTCATGACATCTGCAAATTGCTTCTGATTTGAATAACCCTGTAAAACAACCTTGTCGAATCCTGAGCCTATCGAGGCCTTTGTCACCTTGCCTCGAACAAAAAAACTCTTTAGCGAAATGTTCTTCCGAGTCATTCTGCGGTGAAACTATGGACTTTCAGCCAATATTACTGCTTCAGAATTACCCACTTGAATCCGAATAGTCTGATAAACCAAATTAGTTCTTTAGCCTCTTCCTTTACTTTTAAAAAATACTTCACTATATCACCTGTTGTTGGCAGAAATTTAAACGACAAGCATTGCTTTACATTTGCGTCCTGCTGCATTTGACTCTTGTCACCTAATTCTCTAATTATCCTAATTAGGATCTCTAATTAGAATCCCATTTACATGGAATTAATGGTCTTAGCCCCCTATGGGAAAAGTATCATCTTCCACATTTGGTTTTCTGTTAACGAATCCATTTCGTTTTCCATACTTTTTCTCCACTTGTAACTGTATTTGTAACTGTATTTGGATGTTGTATTTCGAGTTTCTTCTAATGGTCGGAGATTCTCCGCGGCCATGAGATTGCATGGTTGTTGCAAAGTCTACAGATATTCTCATCTGTAGACTTTGGTTATTGTATGAGAATGAATAGGTATGGGTATGAGTATGTATATGAGTATATATATGAGATGAGTATAAGCATGAGTATCAGTATGAGTATGAGTGTGAGTATGAGTATAAGTATGAGTATGCATATGAGTACGAGTACGAGAATGAGTGTGAGTATGGAGTATGAGTATCAGTATCAGTAAGAGGATGAATAAGAATATCAGTATGAGTTTCTTGGTTATAATACCATGACAGCATAATTATTAGGTAGCAGGTTCTGGTAAATGTACCGTATTTACCAGCTTTTTGTCTATTTGATTAATTTTATTGATTTATTATGTACCTATAATGCTGAGGTAATGTGATAACCTAAAATTAATGTATTTATAAAATCAAGATCTCTAATGTCAGACAGATATTGGGTATTTGGATCTAATACTAAGCTATTAATTGTTATAGATATAGTTGTATTGCTCTGTTATTTAATTTATTTTGCCATGGAATATATATGATAACAAAGTTATATTGTGGTATATGATATGATACTTTCGACGAGGAACTTGAAATCTAAAATGCTCATTAAAGCGTATTATGCCAATGATGGGCGGAAATTATATTTTGACAAATGGCAATTATATTCTGAAATTAACAATGATTTCCACTTCAAATTATTCCATGCGAACATCACGTTTAGAGTATTTTATGAACTAATACAATACATATCGATATCTGGATAAAAATAAATATTTATCTAAACTGTTGAACATAACCCAGCTGATAACGTTTACGTAGATATTTTATAAACTAATCTTTAATCCAGTTCTAGATTAATGAAATTCGTGTATTCTTTGCAGATGCCGTAAATAATGAGGATACAATAATATATCTAGAAGTGACAAAGTTGGTTTAGAAATAGATATTTATTTTCCAAGAGTAGTTGCTTTTATTTCTGAGATGGAGCGCTTAGAATCACTGACAGATCCATCGCTATGTCTCCAGGACTTGGTGACAGGAGTAACAACATCTTCAGCAAACTCCGACCTTCATGGACATCACCATCTGCACGATACCGCGGTTTCCGTGAGTTCCGCTATTTCGGGTATAATGAGCGGAACGTCATCATCAGTATTGGGACATCATGTGACATCACATGAGCCACCTCATCACCATGGAGTGGTCCCCCACACGCCGTCTCTCCATCATGAGCCGTTAGAAAAATTAAAACGTGGTGAGTACGTTTACTATTACTAGGTTTGGCTTTTGTATGAAACTTAGTTGCAAATCTGTTTAAAGTAAATAACAACGTTTTTAGATAATATTTAATCTTTATTGGATATGATAACAGACGCAAAGGTGTTTATGAAAGGGTATGGTCACGAAAATATGACGAATCTTAAATTTTATTTACATATTTCAGATAATAATTAGACATTGTAACGACAAACATGATATTGTAAATGACCTAAAAGCCTAAAATAATGCATTGGAGATAATTTTTACAGTACTTACAGATTAAGCGACTGGATTATGTGTATCAAATTTGCAATAATGTGAAACATACTATATATAATATGCTGCTTGTTAATGAGGGTATCCATCTGTTCAAATTTACATAATACATAAAAGCTGATGTAGTACGTAAGCATATTTTTACGAAAACCATGGTTCGATATTTTTCTTAACACGCTTATGTTAGCTTCACTTCAGTATGTATGTAACGGAATTTGTAAACGAGATTTTCACCCATTTCAAAACGTCAGATTAAACTGAAACTTTGCGCACTTATCAAGGACCGATGACAACACAATAATTTGACAACTTGTTCCTAATGCCCTCACCAGGATAATCAAAAACCAGGATATAAAAAATGTTTCTCACATTGGCGCATTCGCCACAATATAGAATTTACTGAAACTTATACATTCATCAAATCTCGAACCATATAGTACAAAAATGTATATTTAATAGCAAAAAGTAAAACTAATAAACATATTTTTAGCGAAAAAAATTATAGTTTCAAAAAACTAAAAAAAAGAGACGCTTTAAAGGGAAACCGAAATAAATAGTAAAAAAAATAAAAATCCGCTTTTATAGCAAACCGAACGAAAAAGTAAAAAACAAAATTATAGTTTAAAAAACCAAAAAAAAACAGCTATAAAGGGAAACCGAACTAAAAAGTAAAACATAAATTATAGTTTAACAAACTAAAAAGAACACGCTTTAAAGGGAAACTGAACTAAAAAGTAAAAAATAATGTTTAACTACTAAGATTTTGTAAAAAAACATGAGGTACATAATATCAAGGTAATATTTATAACAATTGATATCATGCACCCCACGCTCTTTTACAAAATCTTAATAGTTAAACATTATTTTTACTTTTTAGTTCCATGTCCTTTTAAAGCGTGCTTTTGTTTAGTTTTTTTAAACTACAATTTATTAATACATTTTTAATACCGAGAATACAATTCTTGTAATCCAGCGGCATACCGTTGTTGACCCACGTTTTCCCTTGCACGTCTGTCTCAAAACGCTCACCACTCAGGTGGATTTTCATTTGAGGAAATATGGAAATGCCTTGGTACAAAATCAGGTGAATATGGCGGAGGACCAAGAACTTCCCACATGAATTTGGCGATTAAATATTTTGTCTCTAAAGTGTAGTGGGGACGATCTTTGTGGGACCCGGGGAATCGGGGCCAGTAACGAGCAGGACGATTTGCGTCGCTTTTAAGAATTTCACGGATGGCCGTCACAAGCAGTAGCAGTAACTGGTCTCCCGGTTTGCTTCTATCGTGAAAATCCTCGCATCCCTTTTCAAATTCTTTGCACCCACGACGTACCATTTGGTTACTTAGACCCTTGTCACCATAAGCAGTAGTTAATTAACGATAAATATTTACCGAATTTTTACGTTGGGCGGTTAAAAAAACGGATAACCACACGTAATTCACGCCTGGACACGCTTGTTTCCATGTTTACAAACAAAGTGCTGTCAGCTGCGAGATTGTATCCCCACTAAATTCTCAGAGTATAACCCACACAAGGCGATAAATGTTTTTAGTAGACTAGAAGCACGAAAGATGGCGCTAATTAGAAGAAACAAAACGGATATTTTTTCTGGACTGATCCTGTTACATGCCCTTTCATCACATTATTTCTATTATTTTCCTAGTTTTTTCAAAGATACCAAATTTCATCAAATTATATGCAAATATTCGTTCCGGTACATATTTGTTTTTTGCAGAATGGTGACGAATTTTTTATAAATATAAAATACTGAAAAAATATATAATCTGAAACATTCTGTAGGATATTTATACTTTTCGTATATTGATGTACCGGGTGATTTATTAACAGAAGACGCCGTCCATATATCAGGAACTGTATGACATAGAACGCTGGGGAAAAATCTATACCAAAAGTGGACAAGAGAAATCGCTGAAAATTATAATCTGGTTTAATAAAATTAGAAAGATGAAATATCTCCTTAATTTGCTATGATAAGGTACACTGAAATATATATGTTCTTGGATATGTTCGTAAAGTTTTGAATAACTTTCGTATTAAAATGTTTTTCATAGCTCTGAAAATTAAGTGGTGGAGGAGGTAAATATTTGTAAAGAAAAATTGGGTTATCCAGGTTTGGCTTAACAGAATCAAACGAATTTCGTTTCATTCGAAAGAGCATTTTTGTACCAAAAAACTCCGAGATACATATCGTTGCATTGGACCATAAATGGCAAATTTCGAGAGCCATCCTGGAGTCACCTTTTCTTGCAAGGTGCCGCCACCTTGAATATTCATTTAATTTTGACAAAAAAAACCTCATCTGATACCCCAAGAACCACGAGATACAGATTTTAAGTCCCATCGTACCCAATCGCAATATTCATCCTCTATTTTGAAAATTCATCAGTACTTTGTAGTAACTTTACAGGTGAAACCCGGACCGGCACATGAAACATCTCAAAGTATTGCAAAATGTAAGACATTAAGTGGGTAAAAAATAGTAATACCTACACAAAAAATAAAAAAAAAGTATGACAGTAGGCAGGTTTTGAACCCGAATCATTCTGCCTAGTTCAAAACAATTTATTTAAAAATTGGCACATGTAATATTCCGGACTGCTTATATAACGGATCAAACATTCACGTAACGAAAGGCGTCGCGGCAGTTGAGGGACAGCCGATAATGAGTGCAGGCGTAGGTATTATGAGACAAGACAAGAATATATTGAGACAAATTTTCTTAAATTGTAAAACTACCGTAGAACAGTAGAGAGCAACAAGTTTACAAAAATGAATACAAGGGATCTAGGGATCTACTAGGGACTCTCTCAGGTGTTGCACAATAAAACAATATTTAATAATTGATAGGGGGAAATTTAGCGTGAGTAATTCAGAGATCACGTATTTTGGCGTTGTTAAAAAGTTTTTTTTAAACTGGATTTTGTTAATTGGGTTGTCTAAATATTGGTAGCCTTTGGTAGGCCGAGGATCCACTTACATAACCGCGGTGCTAAATAGGCTAAGCGGTCAAGTCGGAATGAATGATATAAAGGGGATCATACACGCGGGCATAAAGTGGTCGCGATCCGTACCACAGCCATTTATTAATAGAGTTTTATGAAATTTTGGTATGTTATGCTCTATGGCCATCTTAATGTAGTACTTTCAGGACTGTACAATATTTTATTAGTGACATATAGTTTTTGGCACGCCACTGTGGGGGCATTTATTATTAGATTTCGCTTATAAACAAGAGGGTTCATCTGTTACCCAAAAAAGACTTTTCTGCCATATCACCCTTTTTCAATATTTCATTCTGTGTTCACAAAAAAACGTGGCAGTCGGACGGATGGACATTATGACAGTTGTTTAAAACTTGATAACGAACACATTGACACAAAAAGTTTTGCTCTCCGAGGGAAATGGGCGATTTTAGTTTTTTCCGATTAAATGCAATATAATCGTCGACGTTTGCGACACCACGACGAGTATAATAATGAAAGCCGTAATAAACTAACTCTTTGAAATACGTGAAAACTACATTGCATAATATATTAACTCACCTATTTGGAGCTGTTTATTGTATAAACACCTTCCATATTTAAGACCTGTGAGTTAGTTTTAGAACGCCCCGTAAAACGGGGCTACTTGAACACGTTTTTCGTATATTTTTGGAAATAAACGACCAACTTATTGCACAATTAGTTTGGAAATACATACATCTAACCGACCAACCTAATAGCTAGACATAGCTGGTCTAGAAATTAAAAACAAATTAGGTATTAAGTAAAAAAAATAATATGTTTTTGGTATGTTCAAGTAGCCCCTTGTTTGGGGCTACTTGAACACCTGTCTATATTCCCTATTAAAATACACGGCAAATGCGCCGCATGTTCATGTTACCCCGTAATATGAAAAAGTTGCGTGTAGAGACCATTTTTAATCTTGTAATAGTTTATGTTTATAGTAATGTTTATGTAATAGAAAAATATGTATATTTATAATATATCAAACTTAAAACTACAATACATTATTTAAAAAGAAAACATAATAAGTTTACAATATAAACAACTGAAACGCAATTTGCTGATCATGAAATTAAAATTAAAAATGAACTCAAATAACCTTCAAAGCACAACAGGAAGTGAGGTAAAGCACATGCTTCATAAATGATTAATATTATTCTTCTTCACTGTCATCAACTTCTTAATCATATGCATCCTAGCAATGAGGGCAGTTGTGGTAAGGATCTGTACTTGCTCCCTTACACTGACCACAAATCCAGCTGCTATATTTTAGACATTGGATCTCTCCTTACCCCTGTCATGTTTCCAGTTTATACGGCAAATTCCGCAAATAAATGAATCTACACGTTTTGGTTTGCGTTTTTCACAAACAGGTTTTTGTTTTATTATATTTTCAGAAACAGATGTAGAAGGCTTCTTTTGATTGGTAGATACTGATATAGAAACCTTAGACATCATAGCAGTTTCTGACCCTCCCTCTTCATTCGGTTCTGCTTCTTCGGCGTTCAGTTCAGTCTCTTCAATGTTTCCAGCAGATGCGTTAGTGCCAGGTTCTATTTTCTTTCCTCGTTATTGTTTCTGCACTCAACACTTCCTCTATGTTCCTTCAATAACTCCCTCCCTTAAACTAGCATCGATATTTCTTTCAACAACCTCGCCAGCATCGTCTGGCCCATCGGGAATTCTATTCAACACCTCAGTAGGGTTGGGAGGATGCAAACCTTGTTGCCCTAAAGCCTGACACTAAATTTTGACTGACACTGTCACTAATTCCTGACCATAATCTGCCCAACAATACAGGAAATTGTTCCTTGGGGAAGCACCCGGGATACCTGCTTTCCCTTCGCAACTTGTCTAAAATATCTTTCCACTTATTTTTCATAGGAGCGAATACAGCAACATATAGCGTTTGCATAAGAGGTGTTGCATTTGCTGGAAAGGGGGAGAGATAAATTTTACTGGTTCTGCATGCCTCAATTACTTTTGGAGTAAAGTGGCTACCTAGATTGTCTCCTAGAAGTACT